>APFE030855822.1:3843-25462 GCA_000404065.3 Pinus taeda | reverse complement strand
AGTTTGGTTGCAGAGATTGTGTTCAAGTATGGGGTTAGTACAGGAAGCTATAAGGATAGACTGTGACAGCCAAAGTGCAATTTTCTTGGCAAAGAACCCTGCATATCATTCAAAGACAAAGCACATTGATGTTCAGTGTCACTTTGTGAGGTATATGATAGAAGACAAAAAGGTGTTGCTGGTAAGGGTGGACACTTTGAAGAATACTACAGATGCATTGACAAAATCTATGAGCTCTGAGAAGTTCTCTTGGTGTAGAGAGACAATGGGCATTTCAGGGCTGGGAAAAAGACTAAGCTCTCTTGTGGCCCCCTGTGGAAAGAAAACAACAAGTGGGAGAATGATGGGTTGTGTTATATTCTTTCCACGTAGTTAACTGGGGGTTTGAAGGGCACCTGTAACCCCACTTTATGGGGTCTGGGGCAGCGCCCCGAAAAATTTTGGTTTTGGACCCTATGTTAGGTTAGGCAGACCCACCTATGGTTTTGTGCATGATTTTCGCACATGTTTTTTGGACGCGATGGTTTTTAGTCCATGGTATTGGATGTGATGGTTTTTGGTCCATGGTATTGGACATGATGGTTTTCGATCCATGGTATTAGATGCTTCGGCATGTATAAATATGTATTGTAACATTGAAAGGAACACAATGAAAAATCAAACTGGTAGTCCTAGTTTTGGGATCCAGGGGAAAATCTTTGTGTATATGTGTTTTATGTGTTATGATCTCGCATTGTTTATTTTCTATGTTTTAGAGTTCATATGCAGGTAATTTCTGTACGGGGTTAAAACCTACAGGCTAGAAAAGTGGCTCAAATCTCAGGGTCGCTAGCACAGGTATGCTGAGAAAAGTCCAAAATCGTTGGCACAGAGGCCTATGAGAGCGAATTTGAGTTGTTGGTCGTTGTCTTGCCTATAGCATGAAAGAAACTTTGGGTTAAGAGGCTTAAAACATTAGTGGGACCCAGGGATAGGGTGTCTGAGTGGCTAACATGTCTCCTCAGGGTGTAATTACTGATGTGGATGGGTTTGTTTGATGAGTTATGTCAATTCCATTTCCTTAAGGTAACAAAGGAGATTAAATCCCTTATAGTAACCTCTCTCGTCACATGTTTTCCCAACTGGTTGGATTCTTGGGTGGACCTGGGGGGAGGTGTTATAGTATGTAATGAAGATCATACTTTTCTCCTTAGAACTGTCTACCCTCCCTGCCTCTAAAATTTCTTCTTCCTCTTTCTCTTTGGCCACCTCTTCCTCTAGAAGAATCTTGTGCATGGTTCTTCTATTTATGTTCAAGTCACATAACTTATTCAGAATATTGAGGAGTTGTCTTCTTCCTAAAAGCCTTCTCTCTCTCAACAAACTTCTTCTCAAGGGAGTCAAAGATAATCTCCTTGAGGTTTCCACTTGCTTGCAATGACTCAAGATAATTTAAATAAGTGGGATATAGTGACTTGACAGAAGCTAAGAGAGGAATGTCTATTTGAACACTTATGGTTTTGATATCATGCATAATAGATCTTACTTCTCATGCTAAATAAAGAGGATCATCATTTTTCAATACAAGATTGAACAACTTGATCATCAATTGGACAACTTCAAGTTCATAGTGCGAGTCATAGAGTTCCTTCAACTTCTGTAAGGCTTCAAAAGCATTTGAAAATGGTGAAATATGAAGACTCACCTCTTCATTTATAGATGTTGCATTCAAGGCATCGGCCTTGTTTTTCTTGTTTTCCTAAATGGTGATCTCCTTATCTAAGGTGGGCTTTGCAGGTTCATTATCTCCTTCTCCTACACAAACTCCTTTCCATAACTCATTGAAAATGAGGGTGTGTTTTATTTTCTTAATCATTCAGGATAGTTCTATTTTCCCGAGAGAACTACTCCAACAATATATATCAATGAATGCATTAAAAATATGTGTACTGCAAAAAAAAAATATGTACTTCTGGTGGCAAAAAAATGCAATTTTGGTGGCAAAAAACTAATTTCTGGAGTAAAAATTGCAATCTGATATTTATTGAATATACGTATTATTTGGGGTAGTTGATATATGGGAGAGGGAATATGTGAGGGAGGGAGGGATTATATCGGGGAGATGGGTTCGGGCCCGACGATTATGACTTATGGTATGCAGGCTTATGGTATGTGGGCTTATGGTATACAGGCTTATGGTATTAACAAAAAAAATGCATATATGGTATGCAGGATCAGATTAAAACAGAGGGGAAGGTTATGTATGGGGGTTTGGCAGTTAATAGTGGTATGAGACATTGGTATTCAAACATTGGTATGACACCGAGAGCGGATTCAAATAGTGTATGATGCCATTTCAGTCATTAACCAATGGGATTGGGATCGTGGAGTATTGGATCGGATACATATATTCAATGTATGGGGGTTCCACTGTGAAGTGGGAGGAGGAAGTATGCTAGAAGGAAACTAGGGTGTGAGGTAGCATTATATGGGATATGTGAACCATTGGTAGGGAGGAGTGCATTGTGTAGTCGAACCACAACGTTGTATGGTATATGGTATGGTGGGCTGTGGAATTGTATTAACATCTAGCGGTAGGTATTAAACATACAATATATAACCATATGATATATAAAAAAACAACACAATGTAAAACACAACATGGAGTATTGTATGAGAGCTCAAGTAGAGGTATGTGTGAGTAGACATATGCGTTCCTGCGTGGCATTATTAACTATGTGGGAGTCACAATAGTGGTATTAACATAGAGCCACAATCACACATTCACAATGCCAAGGAAGGAATAGTGTTGCGCAGGTGAGGTTGAGCATGCGTATAATAACGTATGTGCCAAAAACTTAACATAGAAAAAAATACAATGGAGATGGGTCGTAAGGAGTGATTAACATAGAGGCATTCTAAGCACAGTCAAATGAAAAAATTTCGTTGGCTTACTAATTTCTTTAGCTGGTGATTATCCTCCTCACACGACAACGACACTCCCACATTCATCCAGTGTGATTTGAATGCCGTGAAGATGTGCATTCAACAAAAATAAAGCAAATACAAAAGGACAGAGAATATGGCAGACTGCAAAAATGGGGAAGACTACAGAAATGGTAGAAGGGAGTTACAAGGGAAGATAATCTAAAAATGGAGTTGGCTCTGATACCATGTCAGGCCAAGAGGTAACTCCACAATGCAAATTGTGTTTTTGCATTAAGATTTCTCATGGATATATACATGGAGGGAGAGAATCTTGGGCTTCACCTCCCAATGTCTCTTCATATTCCTAATCTCCTTATTTTCTATTTACATTATTTACATGAATTTCTTGTTGGCATTATGACACAGGTTTGGTACTATGACACAGGTGTTGTCCTTGATGGAAACTCACTCAGATGATAGATCATAGTAAGGAAAAAGAGATATGCACAGGTTCCTCTTAACTAAGCTGCATATACATGTGGGATCACCTATCAAAAGGCGCGTATGCATATGCACGCACTTTCATGCAAGGAAAAGCACGTACATGTGGGAAACCCTGTTTTTAGTCCTTGGTATTTGGACGTATGGTTTTGGACCATGATATCTCATCCGAAGTGTTGAACCTAGGTATTGGGTCCCAAGTATTGGTTCTAAGTGGTTTTGTACCATGGTATTGAGTAAGGCCTAAGACTATAAAAGGGGAATGAGATCATTAGGTAAAGGTCACTCAAGCATTGAATATCTTATGAAGAGTAAGATCTAGAATACTGGCCATTGGGTTATGGTGCATAGCTGGATCTGAATCAAGGAGGAACCTGAGCACTAGAAGAAGGATAAGTTCTATTGATGGGTCAAGGTCTTAAGGCTTGAAGAGAAGTATCTTTGTGTGATTTTGATCTATTATATTTGGCGCATGACTTGATCTGTAAATCTAATAATCTGGGTATGATTGATGTCTGAATATTTGAAAAGGGTAAATTATCTTTTATAGATCTGTATGCAGGTTCAACATAGCAAAGGTGCGTATACACGCTAGTTCGGTAATTCAAAATAGCGTATACGCAGGTTTTCTTTAATATAGCAGCGTATGCATGCAGGTTCTACATATTGAAGTAGCGTACATTTCATAAAATATGTTTTAGCTACTTCTGTCTACTGTTGCAGTGTTCTGGGTTCTGGTTGGGTTTTGGTACTGTTACTGTATTCTGGTTACAACATTCAGAGAATTGATTATGTGATTCAGTTTTTGGTTGGTGCAAAGGAGTTTGGTTGATGCAGATATATTTGATGTTTGATTGATGCTATTGATGGATCCAGTTTGAAAATTTATGAAACGTGGTCCCTGGAAGAAAAGAGAAGGTTTTAGCCTTCTGTAGGTCAGCACCTACGTACTAGGACATCAACTAGTACAAGAACTAAAGGGGTTGTAGCTCCCTTCCAGGAGAAGTTGGAGAACAAGAGAAGGTTGTAGCCTTTTGCAAGTAGTAGCCTGCGTACCAGTATAAGACTGCGCCAGTACAGAAATATTGTAAAAAGAAGTTTCTTATTAAAAGAAGATAGAGACGAATTGCAGCAGGTGGTTTTTACACACATTGGGTTTCCACTTTATATCTTGTGTTCATGTGTGTGATTTTCTGTACTATTAACTGCACTTGATTTCTATTTTATGGTTCTGATACACAAATTAAGATCAGCTAACTAAATTAGAAATCTGCAAGATATACGCAGTTTTCTCTAAACACAGTTGTGTATATATGCAGGTTTAATTAACAGAAGTAGCATATATCAATTTGTTTATGGAAATGAAAAATTGTTAAATTGCTAATACTGATTCCCCCCCCCCCCCCTCAGTATTATTTCCAATGATTGGCATCAGAGCAAGTCCTTCAGAAGAAGCTTGATCACTTGAAGGAAGATCTATCATCATGAGCAACGACGAAAGGGAGGCATCCATCAGGCCACCAATCTTTGATGGGAGCAACTTCGTCTATTGGAAGGTAAGAACCACAGCCTATCTTCAATCTCTTGGTGCAGAATTTTGGGATATTGTGGAAGGAGGATACACATTCCCATTAGCAACTCCTACAGATACAGCTGGTAAAAAGAAATATGAAACAAATGCAAAGGCTGTCAATACTCTATTGGGGAGTCTATCTCAATCAGAATTTGTCAAGGTTATGCAGCTCAAAACCGCCAAAGAAATATGGGACAAGATCATTCTAAGCTATGAAGGAGACGATCAGGTAAAACGTGCAAAACTACAATCTCTCAGAACTCAATATGAAACTCTCAGAATGCACAATGATGAAAGTGTGGCTAATTATTTCTTACGTATAGATGAGATTGTTAATCACATGAAAAACTTGGGTGAAGAGATAAAAGAAGTTACTTTAGTTGAAAAGGTTTTAAGATCATTGTCTTCTAAGTTTGAATCAAAAGTTTCTGCCATAGAAGAAAAACATAATCTTCAGAGTATTACCATGTCACAGCTGCACGGAATCCTAACTGCTTTCGAAATGAGAAAAGGGGGTCCATCAGACATTAGAGAAGTCACATTCAAAACTTCAAAAGGAGAATACAATGAGTCAGGACATATGTCAGAAGGAGAGGAAGAATCAAACTTTGTCAAGAACCTTCAACGGGGCTCTAGAAGATTCAGAGGTAAGCTACCTTTCAAATTCTTTGCTTGTGGGAGAGTCGGTCACTATGCAGCCAAATGTCCTCATAAAGATAAGCTTGATAAAGGTAAGGAACCAGTTAAATGGAACAGAAAACAGAATGTGAGTAGGAAGAGCTATTATACACATGAAGACATCGATGGACTTTCAAATAGTGATGAAGATGAACATGGTAATGATTATAGACTTTTTATGGATTTTGAAGATGATGATTTCTTGGATGCTATAGATGAAGATGATCTCTATGAAGAAATTTCTAAACTTAAAATTTGTTTAGAAGAAAAGAGTATGATCATAGATACTCTAACATTCCAACTTTCTGAAAGGGAAAAACATAATGAAAAGTTAGAATGTGAAATTGTGGGACTTAGAAAAGATATTGAGAAAGCAAAAGCTCTTAATCTTAGATTTACTAAAGGATCTGAAACTTTAGATGAGATTATCAAAGTGCATTGTTCTCCTCTAATCAAGACAGGTCTTGGATATACTGAAGAAGCATCTCAAGCACAAAAGCCATCCACCTCCAAAAGTTATCTTGATGTAGCAAGGAGAAGTGAATAGGTCGACGATCGTCAGCAAAGGCTTAAAGTGGATCACCAGGTAAATCAGGGTCAATCTACTTCAAGGATGAATAGAAGCTACAACCAACTGTAGGTAAATCATTCTTAATTTGCCTCAAGAATGAATGTCAATGGAAACTACAATCACCTGGTCGGTAGATTTGATAATCGTAGGAATTTCTTTAATGGCCAATGTTTCTCTTGTCATAACTTTGGACACAAAGCTTCTCAATGTGTTGCCTTCAGTACCATCATGACTATAGAAGCATGAAATCGAAGGAGTGTGACTGGGATCATGAAAAGGACCTACAATAACTTTTCTGCTCTTGAAAATGAAATAGAATGCTCTATTTGTAACAACTTCGGTCATGGAGATTCTGAATGCAGGAGTAAGTTTCAGAAAAAATCTCAGAAGGAGCAAGCTTCATTGGGTCCCAAAACATGAAGAAGGAAAGAACCGCAACCAAAAAGATGTGGTATAGCCTTATATGCGGAAGGACAGGAAAATTAGTGGTACATCGATAGTGGATGCTCGAAACATATGACAAGTGATAAAGAAAAACTTCAGTCATATAGTGCCTTAAAAAAGGAAAGGAAGGTCTCATTTGGAAATGACACCCCAACACTCATAAAAGGTAAAGGCTCTATTCTTTTGAAAGAAAAGGTCAAAGCTGGAAATGTTATGTATGTTGATGGCTTAAAGCATAATCTATTGAGTGTTAGTCAAATGTTTGATCAAGGAATTGAGGTAGTATTTCGATCAAATGGATGTATTGTTCATGAGCTTGATACAAGAGAAATAGTTATCAAAGGAATAAGAAATCCAAATAATTTATACATACTCAAGGGAGGACATCAACAATGCTATCTAAGAAAAAATGATGAACACTAGCTATGGCACAGAAGATTGGGGCATCTAAGCTTCCCTCAGATAAGGAAAGCATGCAAATATCAGGTTATTCGCGATCTTCTTGACATCAAAATTCCAGACAATACAATATGCAAATCATGTCAGTTTGGTAAACAAACCAGAACACACTTCCCTGAGAAGGAAGGATCAGCTAGTAAGCCACTTGAACTTGTCCATACTAATTTATGTGGTCCATCAAGAAAAAAGTCACCTCGAGGAGAAGATTACTTTATATTGTTCATTGATGACTTTTCCAGGATGTTTTGGATAGGACTTCTGAAGCATAAAGACGAAGCTTTTGAAAAGTTCAAAGCATTCAAAGCCTTGGTTGAAAATGAATCAGATCGCAAAATCAAATGCCTCAAGTCTGATTGAGAAGGGGAATTCACCTTGGATGAATTTTTCGACTTTTGTGAAGAACATGGAATAAGAAGGGAATGCTCTACTGCAAGGACTCCTCAGCAAAATGAAGTGGTGGAAAGGATGAACATAACAGTTCAAAAAATGGCTCGTGTTATGCTTGATGAGTCTGGAACTCCTACAGCCTTCTGGGGTGAAGCTGCATTTGCTTCCGTCACTATTCTCAACAAAACAAATGTTCGGGTAAACAGCACTCAAACTCCTCATGAACTTTGGCATGGTAAGACTCCTACTGTAAAATACTTCAAAGTCTTTGGAAATAAATGTTACATCAAAAGGACAGATGAAAACCTTGGCAAGTTTGAACCTAGAGAAAATGAAGGCATTCTCCTTGGTTACTCTTCCTGAAGTAAAGGATACAAGTGTTATAACAAAAGACTAGGGAAAATTGTTGAAGTATTGATGTTGTGGTTGATGAAGCAGGCGAAAATTCAAAGCAGGTAAAAACTGAAGAGTGGGAAGAAGATGAGGATTATCCTTCCACATCAGATCAGACTAATGCTGAAGAAGAAACTTATGAGGCACTAGAAGAACAGATAAGAGTAGAAGAAAAGACTCCATCTAGGTATGTTCAGAAGAACCATCCAGAGACTCAAATTTTGGGACAGAAAGAGGCAGGTATATAGACAAGAAGAACTATTACAGAAGCTTCAAGCTATCTAGCATTGATTTCCTCCATTGAACTGAAAAATATTCATGAAGCATGCAAAGATGAATTTTAGGTCAAGGCCATGAATGAAGAACTTGAGCATATTGAAAAAAATAACACTTGGGAATTGGTTCCTAGACCTAATGATAAGAATGTCATAGGAACCAAATGGATATTCAAAAACAAGCTGAATGAAAATGGAGATGTTATTAGAAACAAGGCCAGACTTGTTTGTAAAGGGTATGCTCAACAAGAATGTATAGACTTTGAAGAAACTTTTGCACCAGTTGCCAGACTTGAAGCCATAAGAATGTTCCTTGCTCTTTCTAGCTTTCAGAAGTTCAAAGTATATCAAATGGATGTGAAATCTGCCTTTCTAAATGGAGACATAGAAGAAGAAGTGCATATTGAGAAACCAAATGGATTTATCCTTGGAAATGATCCAAAACTTATATGCAAACTCAGAAAAGCTCTCTATGGTCTTAAACAGGCTCCAAGGGCTTGGTATTATCGTCTGGACAAATACCTCCATCAACAAGGTTTCTCAAAAGGATCAGCAGATAGCAATCTATATATAAAAATTGACAATGATAAATTGCTAATACTGGTAGTGTATGTTGACGATATCATCTTTGGTAACAATGAAGAAGCCATGAGTCAAAACTTTGCCTTGGTGATGCATAAAGAATTTGAAATGTCCTTGCTTGGTGAGCTCACATATTTCCTTGGCTTACAAGTCCAACAAAACAAATACGGTATCTTTCTATCACGAACCAAGTACCTCAAGTAGATCCTGAAGAAATATGGCATGGAAGATTCGAAACTAGTATGTACCCCTATGGTAACAAGATTGATCCAGATTTAAACAGGAACGTAACAAAATGCAGAGATAACCATATATACAAAGATGCAATGGAAATAATGCTTCATTTCATTAATGGAAAATACTGAAATATGCTTAAAAACAGTAACGGAAATAAACCAGCTAGGGTGATGGTAGCTTATCTATGAGAAGAGATGTGGTGACTACATGCCTCTAAACTATGTTACAATGAGGCTCGAAGGCCTATTTATTGTTGAGAAACAATGGAAAACCCTTCACATCCAAAAACCTAACCCTAGAAGATGAAACGCCAAATTGTGGGCCCCGTTTGGGTAAATTGGTACATCAATTTCCTGGGGTCGTAACTTTGGCATACGATCTGCATTTGACGTGTACGATAGCTCGTTAGAAAGATCTATCCGAGAACTACCACTTTGGGAAGGGCAACATGGGTCCATGGACCCATGTTGCCCTTAGATTTCCCAAAAAACGTCGTTTATGGCCTCAAAATGGCTCCGGAAGTTCAGGACCCAAAAAACTGCTAAAAATAGTAAACTGTGCTACAATTTAGGAAACTGAAAAAAATGAAAGAGACAGTTGTGGGTGTCCAAATGGGATAGGTGGGTGGCCACCAAAATCCACCTGGATCAAGGATGCAGCCTCAGTGCAAATGATGAATCAGCAGCAGTACATCAACCAACCTATAGATCCATGATTGGAAGTCTGCTTTATCTAACAGGTACCTGACCAGACATCATGCATGCAGTGGGAATAGTTGGAAGATTTCAGGAAAATCCAAAGGAAGCACACCTTTAGGCAGTTAAAAGGATTTTCAAATATCTTCAAGGAATACAAAACTATGGCTTATGGTATCCTAGAGACGCATATCTCACACTTCATACATATACAGATGCAGATTGGGCAGGAAGTGTGGATGACATAAAAAGCACTAGTGGTGGTGCATTCTTTATGGGTTCCAGATTAGTATCTTGGTTTAGCAAGAAAGAAAGTTCAATTGCATTATCTACAGCTGAAGCAGAATATGTGTGTGTTGTATCTTGTTGCACACAACTCCTTTGGATGATGCAAACATTGCAAGACATTCAAATCACCTATAGTCCACCCATCTCCATTTTATGTGATAATACAAGTACAATCAATATTTCAAAGAATCTGGTTATGCATTCAAAGACCAAGCACATATGTATCAAATATCATTTTCTCTGGGAACAAGTGCTTGAACAAAAGGTCAAATTGGAGTATGTTCCCTCCAAGGAACAGGTTGCTGATATATTCACCAAACCACTACCCAGGGAGACATTTGAATACCTTAGAGAGAAGCTGGGAGTAGTTGATGCATCATCTTCTTGTTGACACTTATCTTTTTCAGAGAAAAGTGGGTGTACACAAGTTTCATGAAGAGAATCTGCGTACATACGCTTGTTTTTGTGGATACAGCCACGTATATATTGGTTTGAAGGAAATCAGTGGGCCAGACTCAGGATGAAAGGAGTTTGATATGGATCTGACAGTGATCATCTGGCACAGGTTCAAGAGGAGAATATATGTCTAATAATGCATTGTTGACATCATCTTAGAAGATCTTGGTACAATTTCACAGTTGTTTTTTATTCAGGTGGAACAGGTGCAGAGGGAGATCATGGTTGCTGGTCTGGATGATGATTGATAGATGCTACTAATAATAGTTGTTGATGACTATCATAGTCTTGTCTTAGATATTTTAGTCTCTATATCATGTATTTATTTTATTATCAAGGTCATGTAACAGCCTATTTTGGTTTCCCCACTATGCCTGGAATGGATGATGTAATGTTCTTGTTTTATCATGTGTAAAATTTTGGTGTGTCCCCACTTGGTTGGGTGGATGAGTCAATCCCCACTTGGTAGGGAGATGGCTGTATGTATGAGTCTTTGGTGATAGGAAGGTCATTTATGATGTATAGATTCATGTTCTTTCTTGTAGAACATCTTTTTGCAGACCTTGCCTACAGTCAGGGGGAGCATGGACAACATAGCAGAGTAGAGATTTCAGCATGTACTCAAGGGAAGCATAACCCTTTGCCCTTGATGACAAAGGGGGAGAATGACTTTGAGAGTGACTTGGGGTTTCCATCAAGTCCAAAGGGGGAGATTGTTAGCATTATGACACAGGTTTGGCACTATGACACAGGTGTTGTCCTTGCTGGAAACTCACTCAGATGACAGATCAGTAAGGAAAAAGAGATATGCATAGGTTCCTCTTAACTAAGCCCCATATACACGCGGGATCACCTATCAAAAGGCGCGTATGCGTATGCATGCACTTTCATGCAAGGAAAAGCGTGTACATGTGGGAAACCCTGTTTTTAGTCTATGGTATTTAGCCCTTGGTATTTGGACCTATGGTTTTGGACCATGGTATCTCGTCCGAAGTGTTGAACCCAGGTATTGGGTCCCAAGTATTGGTTCTAAGTGGTTTTGGACCATGCTATTGAGTAAGGCCTAAGACTATAAAAGGGGAAGGAGATCATTAGGCAAAGGGCACTCGAGCATTGAATATCTTATGAAGAGCAAGATCTAGAATACTGGTCGTTGGGTTATGGTGCATAGCTAGATCTGAATCAAGGAGGAACCTGAGTGCTAGAAGAAGGATAAGTTCTATTGATGGGTCAAGATCTTAAGGCTTGAAGAGAAGTATCTTTGTGTGATTTTGATCTGTTATATTTGGTGCATGACTTGATCTATAAATCTAATAATCTGGGTATGACTGATGTCTGAATATTTGAAAAGGGTAAATTATCTTTTATATATCTGTACGTAGGTTCAGCATATCAAAGGCGCATATACATGCTGGTTCAGTAATTCAAAATAGCGTATACGTAGGTTTTCTTTAATATAGCAGCGTATGCACGCAGGTTCTACATATTGAAGTAGTGCACATTTCATAAAATATGTTTTAGCTACTTATGTCTACTGTTGCAGTGTTCTGGGTTTTGGTTGGGTTCTGGTACAGTTACTATATTCTGTTACAACATTCAGAGAAGTGATTGTGTGATTTATTTTTTGGTTGGTGCAAAGGAGTTTGGTTGATGCAGATATATTTGATGTTTGATTGATGCTATTAATGGATCTAGTCTAAAAATTTATGAAACGTGGTCCCTGGAAGAAAAGAGAAGGTTGTAGCCTCCTGTAGGTCAGCACCATGTACTAGGACATCAGCTAGTACAAGAGCTAAGGGGGTTGTAGCTCCCTTCCAGGAGAAGCTGGAGAATGAGAGAAAGTTGTAGCCTTCTGTAGGTAGTAGTGTACTGGTGTAAGGCTGCAACAGTACAAAAATATTGTAAAAAAAAGTTTCTTATTAAAAGAAGATAGAGACGAATTGCAGCAGGTGGTTTTCACCCACATTGGGTTTCCACCTTATATCTTGTGTTCATGTGTGTGATTTCCTGTATTGTTTACTGCACTTGATTATTGTTTTATGGTTCTAATACAAAGATTAAGATTCGCTAACTAAATTAGAAGTCTACGAGATATACGTGGTTTTCTCTAAACACAGTTGCGTATATATGCGGGTTTAATTAACAAAAGTAGCGTATATCAATTTGTTTATGGAAATGAAAAAATGTTAAATTCCTAATACTAATTCACCACCCCCCTCTCAGTATTATTTCCAACATTTCCTAATCCCAAAGATTAGGTGTCAACGTGTACCATTGCTAATGTGCCACATTAACCATATATCTATAATGGAGACTAAATGATGGCCTTCAAAATGATCAAACCATTTTATATGTTTATATCTATTATAAGAGTACTAAATATAAATTGCATTTTTATCCTAGGTCTCTAGATGCTTCTGATTTTAACCCTTAAAAAGATGCACCAAAGTCTTGTTGAGTACTTATGTCTACCCATCTATCTATGGATGGAATGTCATAGATATTTTCAGCTCTATGTCCATATTCACCCAATTTGTAGTCCAAAAGGCACTAAGAAATCTTGTATCCATTATTTAGATGATGCTCTTTGGTATCCCAAAATGCACCCAAACTTGTTCAAAGAATCTATTTATTGCTTCCTATTCTTTGATTGTCTTTTCATAAAACATAAAAATGCACATCTTGCTAAACTTATCAACTACCAAAAATAAATAGTCATCTCTCTTGCAAGTTTTTTGGTAAACTATCCAAAAAATACATCGAAATGTTTTCCCAATGTCATGTGAATACAACTATGTGCTTATATAAACCTTGCTTCCTATTATGGGGCTTGTTGGTACAATAGAGTATGCATCCTCTAATATACAATGCTACATATTTTTGGAATTTTTGGTCAATATAAAAACATTTGCAAGTTAGAAATTGTCTTCGCAACACCAAAATATCTTACAACCTTGTAGGTGTGAGCTTCTCTGACAAATTGCAAACTTTCACCTTTAGAAACATAGAGATTTTCTAGATTGTGGAGCAATATATTTTGAAGATAATAGTTATCATTAATGTCACCTTGATGCACATTAATTTTACCTTTTAGTTTCTAAAAGTCTCCTTGAAGTCTTGATCTTCTATGTATGACTCTTTATACGCATCATGGGTAAAATCCTCCATATCCATAAGACTTCCCGAATTTATAACATGAAATGTAGATGGTATTGAAAGCATGCTTTCTAAATTATTATTATTTTCCCTTCTTTTGCTTGATGACCAAATGAAATTCCTATAAAAATACCATCTATTTGTAATTTCTAGTTTAATGAAGCTAATTGCAGTCTTGCAAATACTACGTTGGCTAGTGACTTATGCAGATAGGGATTTTCCACTCCCATGCCACTACTATGGACTGTAGATTTAAGTCTCCAAGTTCATTCGATTACCCTCTTCTAAATCAGCTATATTTATTCCATCTAAGGTCATCCCATCATGTTTAGTAGGTAATTTGTTTATAGTCTCACCATTAACCTTCCTCTACATTGATTGCTCTTCCAGATACATTGTATTATCATGATTACCCACTTGATTCTCATTAGTCATTGTCTCATCCTTATCAATACCTATGACCTCTTCGGTTCCCTTGAATTGTATGTAATAGTGATTGTAGGTCTTTATTCCAATTGGGTGTCATTCATTTGTGTGTCCCCTTCTTAGCCATTTCTTGGTGGTGACTTTCTCAAAATCCTCGTGATCTTTCTCTACAAGAATATTTGTGGAAGTAGGTGGGAGGTTGAAGTTGAATTCCTTGAAAACATGGCCATGTTCATGGTACTTATAACAATGAAAACGAAGATATTCATAGTCAATGGTTTGGTGCTAGTCTAAGTCTCTATAACTCAAACATATGGAATCTAGGAAGGTTCAAGAGACGTTCATATAAACATAAATGCATGTGTAAAAGGTGTAGTATCCTCACTTGGTTTCTTCAAAGATCATAATGAAGTATTTGAGGGCATTTCTAATCCATTTCCATGTTTCTACATTCTAAGACTCTTGAAGCAATGAGTATAGGAAGACCTTAACTAGGGCTTCCATGAATTCTTCCTTATCTAGGATAAAAATTTCCATCTAGAAATAGAGATAATGTCCCACAAACTTAAATAAGTATTTTCCATTTTCAAATATCCAATTTGATATTTAAAATTAGTGAAAATAATTATATAATACCCTTTAGACCCAATTTTTAGGTCTAGATGCCCTTTTGGTTTCTAGTGACAACAAATCCACTAGATTAGGGTCACCTCTATTGACCAAATGCCTATGAAATTCCCTAATACAACGTGATCTTGCAGATACTAAATTTACTCACCAACTCTGGTAGAGGTGAATGTTTATTTTTTAGTACAATTAATACAAGTACTTCTTTTTTGAACTATTGTAATTACTTCTGAATATATACTATAGTTATTTTATCTTCATAAGCAATCACATTTCAGAAATTCAACCAATAACCATGAAAATAACTATAATATATATCACAATGTGTGTGAGAGATATATGTGAATGATAAGTTTGTATGTAAAATGAAGAAGTTCAAGTGTATTTTATACCCAAGATACCCACATGTCTGTTAAATTAAATCACATATCTTTGTAAATTAAATTCTGGTAACTCCACACTTCACATTTTTACTCATATTTGTTAAATTGTTGAAGATCATGTAAATAATGGTGGGCAATAACTCCCAGTAAGTATATTTGTTAACATGTTGTTCATATTATGTATTTTATGAAAATATTTGCTTAAATTATGGTGGATAGCAATTGATGGTAAATATGTTATTTTCGTGATATGAACTATTTTCAAGGATTTTTAATTTTAGGTGGTATTGTTGATTTCCTTTCTTTAAAATTTCTTTCTTCTAATTTAAAATTTTATTTTATTTCATGTTTTTACAATGTATTATAAATATATCAAGGATTATGAAAACAGACCATAACTACATTCTTCAACATTCACTCTTAGCCAGGGAGGTATTCGTAATGAATATCTACATGTTTTTTTTATACATGAACTTTCTTGAAAAAAAACTCATCAATATCATATTTATTTAGGTCAATACCCTTGACCTACATTAGAATCTGTTGGAAATAATACTGAGAGGGGGGGTGAATCAGTATTATCAAGTCAAATATTCCTTTTCAAAAACAGATGCTATACGCTCCTTCAGTTAGTTAAACCCGCATATATACGCAACTATGCAGAAGGAAACTCGCGTATACAAAACAGACTTTCAATTTACTTTATCTTTCTGATGATGAATGTTAATCTGTGATGCAGAATCAAATAACCAGTAACTAGAGACAGTAAAGCGGAGCAGAAAGACAATCACACACAAGAACACAAGATATAAGGTGGAAACCCAATGTGGGTGAAAACCACCTACTGCGATTCGTCTCTATCTTCTTTTAAATTAGAAACTTCTTTTACAATGTACTGGTGCAGTCCTTTACCAGTACGCAGGCTGCAACTTGCAGAGGGCTACAACCCTCTCTCGTTCTCTAGCTTCTCTTGGAAGGGAGCTACCACCCCCTTAGCTCTTGCACTAGCCAAGATACTAGTGCGTAGGTGCTGGCCTACAAAAGGCTGCAACCTTCTCTTTCTTCCAGGGACCACGTTTCATGAATTTTCAGACTAGATCCATGAACATCAATCAATCATTAAGAATTTCTCCATCAACCAATCTCCTTTAATTAGATCTGAATCAAGTAGATACCTCTCTGACAGCTGTACCCAAAACACAGTACCAGAAACCACACACCAAAATCTGAACCCAGAACATTGCAGCAATAAACAAAAGCAGCAAGCTCACAACTCAAAATATATACGCTACTTTAACAGCCTGAAACCTGCGTGCATACGCTTCTACGTATGGAACAACCTGCGTATACGCTTCTTCACTTCACTGAACCTGCGTGTATATGCGCCTTCGCTTCACTGAACCTGCGTACAGATCTAACCCCTGCGTACAGATCCAACCCCTGGTGTATCTAGATGTATAACTTTACCCAGCATAAATTTCATAATATAAAAAAATATCTAACTTTTATTAAAAAGGAAATATATAATAAATAATTAATAAGTGATTCCTTAATAATTAAATTAATACAAGTATTTAGTTAATTAGTAACTAAATAATCAAAGATATAAATAGTAAAAATAATTCTAAACCAATACATAAAATTTATATATTTTTCAAATTTTAAATAATATAAAAATAATAAATTATTATTTTAAAAACATTCAAAATGCAACAAGTAACGCAAAGCCCCTATTAAAAGAAGCAATATTACACGGTATCATTTAACAAAGTTAAAAACATGACACAGTGTGGTTTTATTTGTATGTTGCACCATTACTTGTCATGCTAATAAATGTACACCATGATATTTACGGTATGATGTTAATGACCATTTTAGAAAGATATAAATCTTATTATATATTTTTATTATAGGTAAATGGGCATAGTGTTGTTAGATTTAGTGATGTGTGATTTAAAATTACAAAGAAAGTCTTGAGTTAGATTTAAGTGGTAGACGCATTTTTAATTATACTTTAGCTCTAAATATATTGAGGGGATAGGGTTTTTATGGTAATGAGTTCGTTTATTTGGTTATTTTAATGAAATTTGGTAGAGGGAACTTAAGTCAAGTTTTAAGAGGAGATTATTAGATAAAATTTGGTTGGATGAAAGAGTTAAAGTCACTGAGTGTGGTGGTTTTTGGGCATAAGGTTTTGGCTTCCTATGGAATGCATGTAATTGAGTTTTTGAAAGAATTGGAAAACATCATTGTAATGTGTTAGGGAAGGTGAACATTGAAACTCACTTCACCATCTTAGTAAGGTTTTGGCTAAGGACACTCATAGAATTTTGTTATATAGTTTTTTCCTAGTGTGTTTATGTTTTCTTATTTGTTGTTAGTTGTTTTAATGTTTCTCCAAGAAAATTTATTTTTCTCTCTAGTAATTTTAACATGTTGTTGGAGATGAAGCGAGGAAGGTTTATCTATTAGATATGTGAGAAACTAAGTGTTGGCTTAAGAGGCACACTATTTTTTCTAATGGTTTATTTTGTGCGGTGAGTGTGAGAAAGGCACACAAGTATGGAAATAAGATGAAAGAAAATTCAAATGAAGAAACAAAGGAGAACAAATTCTTCACCAATGCAAATGTAGAGTGTGTGGAGTGTAGATCAGGAGAACAAATTCTTGACCAATGGAAATGCAGAGTGTGTGGAGTGTAGATCGGGTTTGCTGTGTGGTTTGCACTGTTATGGTCATGTCCAAGGGAATTTTATCCAAGCTACAGGAGGAGGAGGCCTAGTTGATGAGTGTGAAGTGCAAGAACATGGAACTAGAAGATAAAATAAGATGTCGATGGCAAGAGAAAATCAGATGTCGATGACAAGTTCATAAGAAAAGAAAGCAAACAAAGCTAGATCTAGAGAGGAGAGCACAAGAGAAGAGAATGACTATAATAACAATGAAAAAATAGTATTATTTTATAGTGAAGCTAAAAAATTTATTACATGAGCTAGATCTAGAGTGGAGAACACAAGGAAAGAGGATGACTATAATAACAATGAAAAAATAGTATTATTTTATAGTGGAGCTAAAAAATTTATTACATGATATTGTTGTAAGCCATGTTAAAGCATGTGTACCCATGGGAAATTAATGGTAAAGTACGGAGTTAGACCTAAAGGTGGAGTTATACATAAGTGACAGGGGCATGCTAAATTATACTCTATACTCTATGTAAATTTTGAGAGGAGCAGGGCCTTAAGAGAGTAGGGGAACATGTTGAATTATACTCTAGATGTAAATTTTGAGGGGAGTAGGGTTTCAAGAGGGTTGGTCTACTTGGCCAAATTTGGTCAAGGGAAACCCCAAATCAAGTTTTAAAGGGAGATTGTTTCATAAAACTTTGACTAGGTGAAAGAGCCAAAGTTACTGGGTGGTTTTTGGCACATGATTTTGGTTTCCCATGCTTTTGGTTGCCCATTGTTTTGTACCCATGGAATGCATCTAATGAATCCTTTAAAAGACTTGGGAAAATTTCATTATCATGGGTTAGAGGAGGCCTGGGAAAATTTTATTATAATGGACTATACAGTGAAGGCTCACTTTGTTAGCTTGGCCTTGTTTTACCAAAAATCATTATGTCCACTAATTTTGGCTCACTTTTTTAGTTTGGCCTAGTTTTACCAAAAAACATTATGTCTAATAATTTTTCCCCAAGCGAGGTTTTCAAAAATAAAACAATGTGCTTGCTTTATGATTTTTTGTTGATTATTTTACTGTATCTCTCAATAAATTTAATTTTCTGTCTCGCAATTTTGACAAGTACAATGAAGATTTTACTTGAATTTCATTAAAAAACAATGAAAAATACTTAAGTTCAAGACAAATGAAGATAAAGATAATCTTTATACTAAAGCAGACATCAGATGGAAACAGTTCAAAAAGTCTTCACAAATAAATAGACCTAAAAAAAAGCATTATATAAAATTCAAAATAAATAAATTTGTCCATGGAGTCTTGGATAAACCCTGATCTCTGGTTAGTTAAAGCACTTTTTGATGTGAATCCACTAATTTAATTCTCCACTCCAATCAAAGTGATATGTTAGACATAATGAAAATGAGGGCCTGCCAAAGTTAAAAATATAATTAAATAAAAGAAAAAAAATTAATATAACAAAAATTGTTGCGGTCAATAGTCAATAGTAACAGCAGTAGAGAGCACTTACCTAAACGATTATGATATTAACTAAGGTTGTAATAATGAGATGGTAAGAAAGAGCGCTAAACTGAAGTTGTTGCACGATAACATGTGGAACTTCTAGCTGCCATCTTCAAAAGATCAAATCTCAGAGAAAGTCGACCACTGTGTCCTTGAATGAACAACAACAGGTGATAACTGCGTAGTTGGTGACATTACTATTCTCTTTATGGCAGGTGACTGAGTCCTTGTTACACGATACATGTGGAACTTCTAGATGCCATCTTCAAAAGATCAAATCTCAGAGAAAGTCGACCACTGTGTCCTTGAATGAACAACAACAGGTGACAACTGCGCAGTTGGTGACATTACTATTCTCTTTATGGCAGGTGACTGAGTCCTTGACTGAACAACCACAGGTGATAACTGCGTAGTTAGTAACATTATTATTCTCTTTCTGGCAGGTGATAACTGTGTAGTTGGTAACATTATTATACTCTTTATGGCAGGTATACGCCACTTTTTTTCAGAGATAGATGGGATTGTTTCGTCGGGAAGGTTGTCAATAATTAACAACTCGGGACGAAACTACATCTCTGGAGACTTTCTGGGTTTTTGGTGGAAAAAGTAGTCAATCCTTAACCACTTTAAGATCATAATATTACAGTCTTGACATGTTTTCTAGAGGATGTTTGGGGTGGCAGCAAATTTTGTTGGTGTGAAAATTTCATTAACCCGGGACGAAACTACATCTCTGAAGACTTTCTGGGTTATTGGTGGAAAAAGTTTTTCAAACCGAATTTATAATGCCATTTGTATCAACATAAAGTTAAAAAACAAAATTGTGAGTAAGAAGTATAAACATTTTTATATTTTATTCTATAAAAAAAAAAAAAAAAAAATATGTGTAATTTAGAAGAGAAATACACAATTATTTTATACATATTTGAACTTAAGATATTTTGTATATTAGTAATATAAAATTTATAAATGTTAAGAAACTAAGATGCTAGTAGATAATGATTGATTTTTTTTACTTGATAATTATTTGTGAATATTTAAGTCAAGGCAAAATCTACAGAAGGAAAAACTTAAAAAAAAAATCTTTTCTTATAAATTTAGGTCAAAGTGAGATATCTAATGTCCAAAATCAAGACCAAGTAAAAATCAACAAAGTGGATGCTAGTAAAATATTTGAAATTATGGTCTTGACAATTTGACTCAAGACCAAAATTATTTTTCTTTTTCTTTCAAAAGTCCAAATGAGACTCGACTCAATTACATTTCTTTTGATTATGGTCTTGACAATTTGACTCAAGACCAAAATTATTTTTCTTTTTCTTTCAAAATTCCAAATGAGACTCTACTCATTACATTTCTTTTGACTCCCAATAAATTTTATTTTGACTCAATTAACCCTGTAAGCAAGAAAAACATTCTTTCACTAAAATAAAATAAAGATGACCAATATAATATAAATACATTAATGGTACATTTGAATTACACTAAAACTAGCTACATTTCCAACAATAAAAACAAGTTTGTTGTGTCACTTACATCCACATGAGAAGACAAAAACCAGTTCGTTGTGTCAGTTACATCCACATGAGAAAAAAAAGATTACTAGTAGTGCAAGCAAAAAAATAGTGAGTAATTACAACTATTGGGAAGAATATCTAGGCATGTCTCCAACAATAAAAAAAGGTTAATTGTGTTAGTTACATCCACATGAGAAGACAAAAAAGATTATAGTGATGTAAGAAAAAAAGTAGTGAGTAATAACAACTATTGGGAAGAATCTATAGGCATGGCATTCCTTCGTCATTACCCTCATCCAAGAAAGAGATGTTGGTTGATCTCTTGGCTATAATGGTTAGCTTGCAATGAATACTGTCAAATTTTAATACAATAGAATTCTCTTGTTGAGTCCTATATTCAAATGTTGGTTTCTTACCATTATCAATTTAGTGACTATGGTACATGCAATGAGCACCATTATCCATTATCAATGAAGTGACTATGGTACATGCAATGAGCACCATTATCAATAAAGTGATTATGGTACATGCAATGAGTAGAGTGTAATGGGAGCCACAACTTTATTTTGTGTGAGATGGCATCATATCAAGGTGGAGAACTCCTGCTATTGAACACCCTCCTCAGGATCATACTTCTTTAATATTTAATATTTAACCAAAAAAATGATATGTGATATTTTATAATTTTTTATTATTATTTATAAATAAAATATTTCAATAATAATTTAATAAATTATTTCAATATCAATTTTCTACCTAAAATAACAATTATAATTTTTGTAAATATTAAAATATTTCAATAATGTAGTATTCAATATAAAGAAAATAACGTATAATCTTCAAGAAATATATAATATGTAA
>APFE030855818.1:0-14527 GCA_000404065.3 Pinus taeda | reverse complement strand
TAATATAAATAAAAAATAATAAAAAATAAATCACTTAATAATAAAAAAAAAAATAATCAAAGAGATATAGAACAGTCGGTGAAGGAGCGCGCTGTTAAGGCGCTCCATATGTAAAGGTCACTGGTTCTAGTCTCGCTGATACCAAAAAATCCAGCATGGTTTCCGCTGGTGCGGCTCAGGCCAGGTGCGATCCCCGGGTGACTTTGACGGCTTAGATGCCCCTGAGTCGTGGCCTCTCAGCCACATGGTAAGAGTGATTTTCAGGATTCACCCACTTATCAACAAAAAAAAATAAAAAATAAAAATAATAACTCATAAATGTTAAATAATAAATGATATTAAAAATATATAAAAAGAAAAAAATAAAAATATAAAAATAAAAATAAGTAAAACCAGTACTAAAGCTCAATAAGAAAATAGAATAAAACAACAAAACTATCAAAAAGAAGAAAATAAAACAAGAAAGCTAAAAATCAAAAGAAAGTTGCATGTAGACACATGGAGTGTGTGCATGTGGTTCCCCTTCCAATGTTTGTTCTATTTAATAGATGGTGAGGAAGGTGAGAGGCATTACTATATTCCATCTTTCCAAGTTTCTATCTTTCATTCTCTTGGGAGAATGGTGTTCTAAGACTTATGAGGCACTGGCAGTAGTACGTTGACTGAGGGCTCGGGGGTGGCTAGTTGTAGCAGATCCTTGCACAATTGAGCCTATGGTTGGGTGGAGAGTCATCCCCAAAACCTTGTTGTCATCTGACAAACTTCGATCACAGGTAATATAGGTATGAGCTTATTTGTTTGTTTATGATTTTAATTAGGAAATTAACTTTATATTTACTTTGTATTGTTACATCTAGGTAACCACAAACACTTCTTATTTAATATTTGTTGGGACACGAATTTTTTCTTCAAGCCATGATACAACATGCATCTCTTCTAAATCTATTTGTGTTGTAGTAGGTATCTCTTCTTATCTTTCCTCTTGTGCTTCTTCTTATTTTGCAACATGGATTTCCACCTATTTTATAGAAGCTAGTGTCGTCTCCTTCTTCTTTTTTTAATTTATACTCTTCTTTTTTGGTATAGCCACAAGTGTAAGTATCTTGGTCATTTCCTCTAGTGTCCTTGTTGGAGGTTGGCTTCTAGTGATCTCTAGATCACTATCATGACCTCCCTTGGATTCTTCTTCTTATGGTTGCAACTTAGCAACTTCCCCTACTTTAAGAGTTGCAATAGGTACCTCCTTAGGGATTGTAGTAGTTTCATATTTTAGTGGAGTTGTAGTAGTTGCAATTTCTAGTGGAGTTGCAACAACTTTTGTTTCTGCTATTGATGCTTGAACTTCCAACCTCAATGCTTTTACAACATCATTATAGATGCAACATTCTCTTTGGAATGCATGCTCTATAAGTAACTTTATTGAGCCATGATGTGAAAGAGAACCCTTTAGCCAACTAGAGTTTTAAATTTTGGTGGTCATCTATCAGAGTGTCTTCCAGAGGAAGAAGGGTATGTTGGCTAGTTGTTAATCACTTAAGTGATATAGAAACCTCAAGTGGTACTAATAGATGACCCCATGGCACCCCTGATGTGTAAATTATCTCTACACAATGAGAGTTATGTCTAGGGTGTTGGTATATACCTTTTGTCCAATCCACTCTAGTTATTCACCAAACCCTCTTCTGACTTGAGAATCTACTCCATTAATTATGGCTTCGAACCTAAAATTCCATAATTCTCCAACTTGTTGTAGCCTAGATATTGTTTCTCTAGTTTCTTCAACTTCCTAGACCACTATTCCCACTGCCATAGACCTAGCATGTTGGAAAATGAGCACAAATTCAAGGGAAATAACATCATCATACACCTATAATCTCTTAACACATCCACTCCATGCAGTGACCTTAAGTTTTTATTAAAGATTTTTGTAATATTATAGAAAGAGGGACTTTATAGGGCTTTATGCAATTCAATGAACCTCCCATGGTTCTTGCTCTATTTTCATATAGTTTACTAGGTAAAAGTTTGAATGAATAGTTCACTGGGGCTAAATATTTTAATTAGGATAATGAAATCATAGGTTGATGGTGTAGATCACACCATAGGCTTATGGTGTTTGTGGAGTATTATGGTGATTGATTTGTGCATTCTTCTTGAGGTAAGTGGAAATTATGTCTATTGATTTCATTCATTATGTAAAAGAAAGATGTGTCCTATGTTACTTACTATGAGTTGTTTTCCTTTTGTGGGTTAGCAATGACATGTTGTCATGTTCTCAACCGGTCCTTAGCCATGTCTTCATTCTCTTCCTCCTCACTATCTAATTCTGAATACTCTTCCTCTTTACTCTTCAAATTTTCATTATTGTTTGGTTGTTAATTGTCCCTCATCAATTTGTCATCTGAAAAATAAAAGTTCTCCCTATCTCCTTCTATATTTTCCCAAATAGGTGGTGGAATATCCCCTTGATAATGACATTCTTAATGTGTGTCAGCTAAATCATCAAGGGTAGTAATAACCAAATCCTTAACTAAAGAAACTAGAACAACACAATGGATTGTCTCTTTTGAAGATTTCTTATAAGGAAGAACATACGTAAGAAGGAGTAATCTAGGAGCTCTATCAAACTAACAGATGATAGGATGAATCCTCTAAAGTTTCTCATAAGTAACCTTGTAATCATACTTTGGACCTTAGTTAGATGACTTTGATTTCTCAAATATATGGGTTGGAGTTAGACTCAGATAATTACTCCCTTGAACGGAAGGTTTCTTATTGAGTTGATTTATTAGCCATACAAAGTTCGGCCCTCCTTCTAGTGCCAAAATGTTGACGTCATTGGAAACCACAAACATACATGTGGTCTCACCGATATGAAGTCCCAAGTGGAACTGATACCATTTGAATTAGGAGCCCCATCTAGGACATGGTCATGAATGCCATAATCTTAAATATTTGCCTTGGATGTAATAAACAACATAAGAGAGTATGCATATACTTTTGAGATAACCAAGTAATTTAGCTTTGTGAAGAACTCAATTACAATGTGAATAATGGTTCTTTCAAAAATGGAAAAGAGAAAGTGTGTCTTTAGAAGAAGAGTAATAGCACTATCCTAATAAAGACACACACATTTATCTAAAAAAATTGTTAATTATCTTGCAAAATAGTTCACAAAGAAACAATGATCATGAAATAAAGAAATGAACAATTCAAATATGTATACTAAAGCCAATGAAATATTTCATTTCCCTTAGTATATATAAACACAAACAATAAAATAATAGTTTTATAACATTCACAATATATGCATGAAAGTGTGTTGGATTTAAGAGTTTCGAACCATTAACTGAAAGTTCCAAGATACACAATTACAATGATGCATCACTAGCCCCAATAGTGGAACATTAAGACACTACTTCCTCCTCTCTAAGGATGATCTTCTCACCTATGCCTAGCTTGAGAATCCAAGGTGAAAATTCCTTTTCTTGAGCTATGAGGGTTTATTTATAAGAAATGAGGTGACCTTTCACCACCCTTATGACTCTTGACCTCCCTCATGATTCTTGAGCTCCCATGTGACTTTTGAGTTCCTACATGAATCTTCAACTTTCCAATAACGCTTTAAATTCCATGTGTGATGCTCAAGTTTCCACACATTTAAACTTTTCTGATTTTGATAATTACAAAATTACATTCCACTAAAATGTGGAAAAATACATGTTTATGTCAATGGTCATTTGGTGACATGTGACATGAGACTTTGTTGTAATGTGTCAATGTTAAGTTATCTTCTCTATTGGTGTGCCTTTGACTCTTCATGATGTATCTAAAATTTATTTTATCTTTAGCCTCCAAAGGGCCTCGGAATTGTATTGAAACATTCTAAATCATCACAAGTCACTATCCATTTGTCGTTGTTAAGAGTTCCTCTATCGTTTACATGATGGTATATTTATGTTTCAGCTCCACAAGTTATTGTCTTAGCATATCTCCTTGATGACCTCCTTGAACATTATCTACCATTTTAGGATGAAAGTACCTAAAAATAGAGCTCACTCATGACAAGAGAATATCAATCCCAAAATCACTCGTTCTACCTTATGTTCATGCAAGATATTGAGTGTGATGGGACAATGTGCAAGGTCTGAGATAAAGAGGCTTTCTAGTGTGTAATGCATAGGATCAAGAGGAAATACGTGAAGGATAAGGAACTACGAGTGTGCAACAAAAATTGGAAAGGGAGGAGGAGGCATGCTTAGGCATAGTACACAGTTTCAAGAGGTAGGGATGATAAGCTTTCCCACAGGGAATGCACAATGCATAGTACTTGAGGAGGAGGATCTAGGTACTATTTAGTTGACCACTACAAGGGTTGAAGGATGAACCTACTGTCCACTAAATTTTCTTAGTGCATAGTGAAGGCAGGGTTAGTCAAGGCATTGCATAGAGGGTAATTACAAGTAACAAGAGTGATAATATTAGGCACTATAACTCTGGAATGCACAATGGATAAGGAGGAGAATCTAGGAATTGCGTAGGTTTCCACTTGAAGGGTATAGATATGACCCTATTTTCCACTAAGAATGCACAATGCAAAATCCAAGTTAGAGCTCATCAAGGGTTGTGCAGTGGGCAGGTGTAGCTAGTAAGTTTTGATGGTATGTGCTCTAATGTTGCTCAATGCACAAGGAGGTTTTCCTCAAGGTGACATAATATGAAATTCTATGAGGTAAGGGTGTCATCACTAAAGCTTAGGAGTTCACAGTAAGCTCATTACTTGGTGAGAAATCTGTGTGCTTACAACTTGCGCAAGATGATAGGATGGGGAAAAGATCCAACACTTTCACTAAGTGTGAGATCAGTGAGACAAGAGTGTAAGATTAAGAGCATATAATAAATCCTTAACATGATGAGACATAAGTGTGTTAGTTTCAATACATGCCTTTACAAGTGCCTTTACAATACATGCATTTACAACACAACTGTCAAATACAATGAGAAAGTGTGTTATGTCATGGAAGTGTGCCTAGTGCATGTTATTATGATATATGAGATGAACTAATGCAAGAGAGTGCACTAGAACTGCCTCTTAAAGGTGCGCCAAGACTACCTCTAACAAAATATGACACTTCAAGATTCTTTGAAAAGTGACTTCAACAATTAGAAAAAATTGAATAATAATCATGGAACATTTTAAAAAACCTGTGACAACATTTCACATGGACAATAGGAGGCTACAAATTTTTAAAGTAGGAAAAATTTCGATGGGGTTGTAGTAGCTACAACACTAGTGTATCTAGGGTTTTAGAGAGCTTCAAATATTATAATAGTTTTATGAGAGAGTTGAAGTATGTACATGTACACCATTCTTCTATATATATCTCTATATCATATATATATATATATATATATATATATATATAGAGAGAGAGAGAGAGAGAGAGAGAGAGAGAGAGAGAGATATGAAGTTATTTATATTATTTTAGATTTAATTTTTCTACTTTCATTATCTTCTTAAATAGGTAATTTCCTACATTTATTGTTCATGTTCATTTAACATATGAAGAGCGAAATTATTCAAATATTGAAAAACATATTGAAGATAATAATGTAAGATCATTACTATAAATTTGTAGTAATGGAATTAATTTCATATATGATTTTTTCTTGTAAAAGTGTGCCCTAAGGGTTAAAACTTATTAGTATATATTTAGTATCTTTAGATATATATTGCCAAATGGAATGGGTTTGAAATGAATTGAAATATTTTCCTATGTTCAATGTTGTAATTTCTATTCTAGATCAACTATAAGGTTGAATATTCACATGTTCTTGATCTAAGAAACACCTAATGTTAGGCAAAACCTTAGAAATGCATCATAAGAGAGAATTGCCAAATTATTATAGCTACTTCAATATTTTTTCCAACTCATTATTTTAGGAGTGTTTTTTATGTGAATAATTCAATTTCCAACTTGAAATGTTAAACATTTTAGGTCATATATGATTTTATTTTGTGAAACTTATATTTTCATATCTTAAATAAATAATATTTTTGTGATGCATAATTATTAATAAATAACAAATTTTGTGATAAATTCTTTCATATTGGAATAAATATTAGTCAATTCCCAAATAAATATCTATGGAATAATTTGAATGTCCATTTCATGGAATTGTGTGATCTACTAGTTGCATTATGAGTGTATTTGCATCATTTATATAATGTGTAGCCATTGCATTGGGCATTATAGTAGTAATACTAAGTAGTTATTACAATTGCTAGAGTTTTTTTTCAAATATAGGAATATCATTATTTTTTTGTGGGGCAAACGCCCATGGGGGATTGAATTAGATACCTTTTTGTATGGAGTACCTTAACAAAATATTGATTCACTAACAATCCAAATCTCCATGGGAAATAAGGATTTTTTTTTTTAAAGAAATGGTTAAAGGTTTTGCATTAATAATACTAGATTATGGGCTAGAACCCTTACAAGATATTTATTTTCTCTGAGAATGTAAATATTCACTAGACCATACAAAATTAGTCCCATCTCTAGGGTTTCATTTCTTCCCCGTTCTAAATATATATATTTTTATGAATATATAGAAGATCCCAAGTATAAGAAGGTATTTACATTACAACACATATCAACAAATATTTTTAACTAAAACAGATAAACCTGTCCTTAGTTTCTCCCATAAAAAATGCCCAACACTAGGATTTTCATTCCTCTACGAGAGAAGAGGCTTCTTCTTATTAGGAAATACACTAGGAGCAACACTTCCAAGAGAAAGGTTAGCGCTAAAAACCATACAATTCTCTAGAGTTTTAATCGACGCGATGAGTACAATAACTTTCTCATTAAGTTCATTCAAAGAAATTTCTTGACTACTCAAAAGTCGAAGGAACTTAATTTCTAATACTGATTGTGAAGACTAGCATTGTATCTCATCCTTGTCATCCTCTTGTTTCCTAGAAACCCTAACAACACCTCAACCAAATCCAAAAATTTAATAAACAATGAAACAACATTAAGCTCTCTAGAAGACAATGAGGTTCTGTTATTTTAGGAAAGGACCACTGAACATGACTTGCAAAAGAACCAATAAGCTTAACCCACACTCTAAGACTAGCCAGGTAAGGCTCCCAAAGATTTTTTTGGAGTTTCACATAATCTATTTTATAATTGAGACTGAAACACTGCCATGAGCCCAAAATCCTCTGGAGGATGATGAATAGACTTATGATTGAAAGTGAAGGGTGATGAAATTAACTCAAGTCCAATTCTCAAAGAAAGAAGCTCCATAGCCATATTGAATTCCAGTCCTCCCACCAAATATGAATTAAATTCTTATGCTTCATTTCGTATATGAGAGGAAATATTTCAAGGCACATAATAAGGTGCATGGGACACCTAGAGGAAATTCTTTAAGGCCGACGTCAGAAAATACTACATCTCTAGATCCCAATACCACTTGGCCTTTTAACAAGAGTCATAGACCATTTAGAGCAGGTGGAAGATGTTTCATTACCACTTCAGAACAAATTTCCATATGTATCAAAATTTGAATGAAAGTGAATACGTCTTTTAACTCTCCTCATGACTATGGTATATAGACAATTTTGAAATTTCCTTGATCCAAATATAATCTTTCTTTGCCCAACATAAAGCCTTTATTTTCCAATGCATTTGCCACTGAATTCAAATGTTTGAAAACATGGAAAATATCCATATGCTCAAATTGAGATGCAAGTAAGAGAATCCTTTGGAGAATAAGAGGGAAATCAAAGCTCGACTCCATCATAGCCTTGACCACCTAACGAATTATAATCATTGAATCAATGAAGACTAGAATAATGTTAAAATTTATTTCTAAAGAAGTTTCTAGACCCTTCCATAGAGAAAGAAGCTCCACTTGGTTGTTTGTCGCATGACCAAGACCCCATGAAAATTGTGCCACAATTTTTTCATTGGGGTTGAATAATGCCCCTCTTGCTCCTACCTCCCCCATCTAGGAACACGATTATTAAAATAACAAAGATGATGCATTATGTAGGATAGTTGAATTCCATAATGATTAGTTATGCTACACTAGAAGCATCAACATTCTCCACCATGGAAACCATTCCAATTTTACTCGGAATCCTTTTTATTATTTTTAAAACAAAAGAAAACATAAAATCTTAATTACATAACTTAACTAATATATTTCCGTTAATACGAGGTATATAATGCCATTTCCCATTCCTTTTAGCCTTAGAATTTTATTGTTTGTTACATGGTAACCATTTCATACTTTGAGGGTGTTGGTGAAGCTTCTCTTGGATCTACATGTATAAACTTGGCATTGTTTCAATTGTTTTTTGGTTTTTATAATAGAAAAATAACTTAACTTGTTCATTTTATTCACATAAATTAAGAGGAATGCTTTTCCATTTGGGTTTATCTTAGGTGGATGGGAGAAATAAATGTTGTGCTCCGCACCTAGGTTTAACTCTTGCAAGCTTCATGTTAAGGTTTGTTATAGTGGATTTGTTGTTGTCGAGTCTGATTAGTCCCTAGAGGACGAAAACATGCATGTTCCTCATATGGAATATAAATATATTTCTCATAAGGAGGGGAGGAAAGAAAAAGACATGAGATGTGTTTTGTTTTTTGAATTCCATTTCTCAAATTATTAATGCTCTCACTTTATGTTGTATTAGACATCACAATGATCAATGTAACAAACTATGATGATGTAAGACAACTATAAGTAATCAAAATTTGTTTTAATTTTGTTGTATATGGAAATATCTCTTAATTGATCAAGTAACCAGTAATTAGCTTGCAACCAGTGCGAACAGGTTTCCGTGATATATTGTATTTTTTTCCATGTTACAAACATTTTGAAGATGATACATATGGAAAACCATAGATTATTAAGGCTATAAGGGAATTTGACAATAAGGATGAAATCCATTAGAGAAATATACTTGATATGAGCTCAAGTACATGTCACTTGTGGGAATCAAACCTACATGTGGAGGATGACAATCATTCCTTGATCCACTTGAAATAAATCCAATTGTATGTCAATGCATTAATTTGGTGGTACTTTGGATAAAATAATCAATGCCAATAAAATCTGCCATTGCAATAAAGATTGAAAGCATTGTTTATTATATAATCTCTTCGATAATAACATTATTTAAATATATGATATGGAATAGTTGTGCATAGGCAAATACCTCCTTTAAAAGTAAAAGTTGGTAGGAATAAGAAAATTGACTGTGGATGTTGCCCCATAGATAAATATTTATTATAATGACGGTAAATAATGAAAAAGATAATAATCACAATAATATACAGTGAGATGGAAAACATCAATAAATACAAAGTCATATAGCCATATAATGTTGAGCATTGTTAAAAGTAAAATATTAAAATTCATCTGAAGAATAGATATCAGTGATATACAACACCTTGGTATTCTTTTGTAGCAAAAGTTTCTGCTTGGAAATTTATTTAAATTTTTTGAAAATGGATGGAAGATACTTTCATACTTCTCTTCATTTTGGAGATTTAGTTTAAACCACAATTTGTTGTGACTATCCCTATTTGTTATGTATCTAGAGGTTCCAAGATTGGATAGGATGACAAAAGGTCTCACTCCCACCTATATTTTATGTATCATCCTAATAAATACATTTATCATATCAGATAGTGAAATTAAAAAATTGGTAGCATGATTAGTAACGGAAATTTGTGAAGATGAGAAATCACGATTCACTAAAGCCAAAGCAACTTGACATATTCCATTTATTCCAATATTATGTTATACATTATGTTAGAAAGAAATCTAATACATCCACTTCTACTTAGAAGGTTCTCCTAAATAATTCTCATTCTACATAAAATTTATTTGTCTTAATTATACTCTTACTTGAACACTTATATCTATATCTATATATATATATATATATATAATATATATATATATAATTATTATATTATCATATATATATATATATAATATATAATATATATTATATATATATAAATTTTAAAATTTAAATTATAATGGTTTTAAGTTATAATTTTTTATATATTTAGATTATTATTCTATACATATATCCACTCAGTGTTTGCAACACCCCTATATTATATTATTAAAATATTATAAAATTAAATAAGTTTGATTTTCCAATTACCATTCGTTTAAGTTTTTATAATTTTATTATTAATTTAAGATACATATATTCCACTCAATAACACGAGCCAGCCTTTGCACCATTAACTTTTATTCTCACGGAATCATTGTTATGCACACCCAGAGAACTGAAAAACGCCTGTCAAACAAACTACAGAAATATCATAAATAAATTATAAATGAGTTAAAAGATGTTTTAATGAATGGAAATTAAAAGATTGTTTTAATGAATAGTAATTAAAAGATTGGTTAATAATAAATTTGAACACAACGGTCCAAAAAAGCAAGCATAACACTGAGGCATACCCTAGTCATTATATACTAGCGTGCATGATTAATAAAGACGGAGAGGGGCGCGCCTAATGAATGAAGGATGAGAGGTATCAGTGATCATTATATACTCCAGCGCATGATGAATGAAGAATAAGATGAAGAAATTCACGAAAGAACAGGAGGTGATCGAAAACAGCAGCAGGGCGATCTGAGTGGGTTATCCATGGAGGGTAATTTCAGTTCCCTTGAATTCGTTTGTCTATTTCTCTGTTTATTCAACTCGTTAACCATGGAAAGGCATTGAGTAATTTTATGTAACCTGACAATTTGTTTTCGCTGTTGAATTTGCAGGTTAAGCATGGGTGTTATTTCTCTCTCAAGCACTCTGTCTGATGTAAAGTTGTCTGTGTCTTATGGAGCGCTCCATAAATGTTCTGTGTCAGTTGTATGCGTCAATGTCATGTGTAGTCTTGTGGTAAATGTTGGTCCTGCGTAAATGTTTGTTGTGTGTGTTTGTTAATTGAGAGAGAAAGTTCAACCTGAGGAGAATATGCAATGGTGGTCGAAGGGCCGACTTGATCGACAAATAATGCATTTAGAGTGAGTGAGTGAGTTGGGAATATTTTCTTGAATTATTTTTAAATTCATTCCTAACCCTTTTTCTTTGTTTCCCTTTCTGATGAGTTGAATTTTATATACAGGAGGTGGACCAGGATTTCCCGTGCTTTTGTAGCAGAGAATGAGGAGTTTGTAGCTTTTCTCGTGCTTTTGCAGCAGAGAACGAGGAGTTTGTAGCTTTCTTTAACCACCAGTTTGCAGATTAAATAGAAAGTCAAAGGTTAGTACAGAATATATGTTTCTTGGTGCAGTTTATGAACATCTGTATGATATATTTTCAGAACACGTATATTGCAGAATAGTTATGCCAATTGAGTTAGTTTTAGTCCTCTGTGTCGGTCTATGTTCACATAAGCGTTGAGGATGTTCACATGTGAGGTCTTAGGTGGTTCTCCATGTAACAAGTCTCTCGAAACCCCTAATTGAGCTCCTCCTCTTCTCATTTCATGCCATTTGTCCCATATCCATAAGAGTTGCATAACCAGATGTAGCCGAAGTTGCTTAAACCAGGAGGTTGGAAATATCTGTAAGAGTTGCATAACCAGTAGATATTAAATATTATGCATGCGTAGATTAAGCATGTTATGAGAAGCTGGTTCATTCAGTTGAGAGGAACCGCCAAAAACCTGCATATAGAGAGGCACTGCTAAAATCCTTACACAATAAAACCCTATAGAGCCAGATATACACAGTCATGAGAAAGACCCAGCCCTTCATGTTGATTGTCGAATTCAGAAGCGAAAGCTCGAAGAAACCCCAGAAATGCCCATCGTAGGGTTTAGCATGAAAGAAATTCCCACTGCATAGCCTAGGTCATAGATCCAATTTTAGACGCATAACTACATAGCCTACGTCACAGATCCACATCTATTTTAGACACAGCTCTCTGTTTAATTCAACAATTCAATGAATCTTTTGATTTGTTAAGAAAGAATGGTTAAATTAGTTTTGATGGTGTTTTCTCCCTGGTCTTTTCAATAGAATTCCTGTCAGAGAGTTTGGGTGTCATAGAAATTGTACTCTGTTTTGAATATCACAAAAAACTAATTCTGCCGATGCTTGTGATTGTTTGGGATGCGTGTTCCCATTTACATTTCTCCTGAATATAGTTTTCAAGGGCTTTGAAGATTCCTTCATCTTCTCTGGAGTTGTTGTTTTTATTTCTAGTTCTGAGATGAAGGCTAACATATAAGTCATTTAGTATCAAAATATTTAAAAAAAAACATACGATAAAAGGTGTACAATTATTTATAAAATAAAATCTGCATGAGAACTGCATGAGAAACTATTTAGCCAAATAGGTCTTTGGTCAGAAATCCAACTCCCGGTGAAAATATTCCCTAGCCTAGAATCGAACTAGGATGCATGGATGAAAATGCGGTGGACAGAGTCATATCACTATTCTTTATTAATTAATTTGAATATTATTGATCTGTTTATTTTTACCACCGAAGCTGCAGCCAAGAGTTGCTCTCCCAGCCATTAACGATTTATTTCTATTTCGTAACAGACTTCTCCTCTTTCAAAGAGTATTACAAACATTCTTTAATTGTAAATTTTATATATAAATGTTTATAATGAAATCGAATTATGCTGAGCCGGTTCTAATTTTTAGGATCTGTATTCTAGGGTTTCAGGAATTTGTTTGTGTGCCGAGTCTGTGAAAAGCAGAGATAACACAACCAGGTTAGGTAGGGTTTCAGGAATTTGTTTGTGTGCCGAGTCTGTGAAAAGCAGAGAGAACACAACCAGGGTAGGTTAGAATCTATCATAAAGTGTATTGATGATGGCAGTTTCATTAAGCTTTGATGCATGTTTGCTTAGTTCTCAACAATGGTGGGTAATAACAAAAGAACCTAGCGACCATTGTCTTTCATCGTAGCATTAGTATGGTGAGTTAAATCCTTTAAATGAAACCTTTAGCATATAATCATCGTGACCATTGGTATATTTTTCAATGTGTCAATATTAACATATAGTTTTGAGGGATCTTGTTATATCTCTTGCGTTGTTTACTTCATGTGCTGTTGCACTGTTGGTTCTTTAAATCTACATTAAATAATATATACACCCTTTGCACAATTCCTTTAATTACTATCAATAAAACTTTTGGTGGGACCTCATGCCTTTTGTATTGGGAATAAAATGTCATATTAACTCCTTCAATTTGGTGGCGCGATGGAAGGTAAATCAACATATAGAGATCACAATTTGATTGTGCGAATAGAATCTAGCAGGAGCAGGCATTTTAGCAGTAAGATAGTCTGATTTTCTCCTTTATCGTGCGCTAATGTGACTATGTTGGTGCACTAGTGGTTTTATCGCACTGTAGCATCCTATATCCAATGCATTTCTAAAAACAACACCTGTTCTGCATCGATACTCATCGCCTGATACAACATCTTTTCTGCATCGATACTCATCACCTGTTCATCCATGTGTTTCGAAGTTTAGCAACTGTTGAAAGCCCACAGTATAACTGGTTATGAGATGAACCCTTCAGTCTTGTTGAAAGCCCACAGTATAACTGGTTATTAGATGAACCCTTCAGTCCTGCGCATGCCTAGTCCCACCAGATGATCATATGCAATCTGAACGTCATGATGATGAGATGAGACAATCATACGACTTGACAGCGACCTCCTAAAACCGGTTTCACGTGGCAACAAACTCTTAGATAATCAATTGTTCCTTTTTCCTCTCTGTGTTATTAATAATCACGTAGTTTTATTAATTATATAGGAACGTGTTTTCTGTTTCAACGTTTATTTTTTTATCAAAGTTTCCATTGCACCATTTATTTTTGCGAAGAGAAATATATTTACCAGAAATGCGTTATAGATTAGAATTTCAAAAATAAAATATACGTTTTGTTATCATATATTTTATTAGGAATGGTTATTCATTATTTTATTTTGAAACATTTAATGGTTTAGAAATTTATTTATTAAATAAAATTTTATTAATGAAAGTATATTATTATTTATTAAATAAAATTTTATTAATAAAAGTATATTATTATTTTTGATGGGTAATAGCTCAATTTAATTGTTATTATATTAAATTTGTAAATTATGTTATATTTTTATCATTTTACATAATTATAGTGTATTAATGTTTTTTTCAAAATATTTTTCATGTATTATGGGTATTATGATTTATTTTTATTTTTTATTATTATTATGAATGGTGCATTTAATTAGGCTAAGAGTTGTTAGGAAATATTTGTATACTAATAATATCATTTCAATGTTGTATGTTGCAGAAAATTTATCAATACTGAAGTTGTTCCTGAGTGAGTGGAAGACATTATCTATTTTTATGTTTTGTAATGTTGTAATTAGAAAAATTTATATATTTTTTGTTTAGATGGGCCCATCAAAGAATGTACATGAACACAAACTATCATTAATAAAATGAGTAGACTTTTTTT
>APFE030855816.1:0-11867 GCA_000404065.3 Pinus taeda | reverse complement strand
TGCTGTCCTTATGCTAAGCCTGCGATAGATTGTTCTAGATCTGGCTTGTACCTCGTCTCTTAATTGCCCGCCGCCCGCTCCCTTTTGCCATAACTCAAACATCTTGTCATGAATAGTGACAGCAATGGTCACCTCTCTTCTTGTCACCGTAGCAGCACAGCCCTTTCCGTACATCTGCAACCCTTGTGACAGATCAAATCTACGCACACACTGGTTGTCACGCAGCTGCTCCCTAGACTGCTTTACTGTCTCGCGCTCTCTTTCAACTGGCTAGAGCGGTGGGATTGTCCTTCGAATGGTCAGTCAGGCGGTCGACCCACCTATGTAGAGCTTCAGGCAACTTCCATTTACTCTTCCCGGGAAGGGGTCTCCATTGAGCTTAGCAAGTTGGACCGCGCATGTTGAAAAATGGTTAAATTTAGAATGTGCTAAAAATAGAATGTCTAAAAATAACATGTCTAAAAATAATAGTTTGGCCAGTGAGGTCATTGGCCACATTGGGTGAGAGGTGAAACTACTAAAAATAGAAAGTTCTAAAAATAGCACTGCTAGGTCCCTTCCTATTTATAACAGTCCCTAGTCTATCTATAGGAAGTAAAATTAATTTTGGTCGTAATAGCAGTTGGAAATATTAATTAATTAATTCAGTTGAGTTAATTAGTTAAGGAAATTCGAATTTGAAGTCTTTGTGAGCATGCACATGAGTTGTCCCACTGATTGAGGAATTTATCCTTAATTTCCTCCATTGATTGAGGGAATAATATGAGTTCTATAATGAGAGAATCAGTTGACTTAGTTCTAACCAGTCAAGTCCAGTTAGATTATTTTAACAAGTTGTTAAAATAATAAAATATAGTTTTTTAATGCTTGCATGCGTGTGACAACTATTATTTTAGATAGCTGAGGATTCACTCATGGATAATTGTTGCATGTCAGTTCTGTCAGAGACCCAATTGAGATCAGATGTGGGACAGTGTACTATCAGATGCTTAACTATTTCTACTAAGTAGTTTTTGCATGGTTGAGGAACTAGTGTCCTCAAAGATTACATAGTTGGACCATTGGTTATTTTGGTATGTTTGGAATTAATAGCATATGCTTTTGCTATTATTTCCTAAGCAAACTACGTAAGGACCATAGGTAAAGCCTATATAAACAGGGCTTGGTTGGTTCATGAGACATATCTTCATATCTCAATAGTTCATTAAGAACTGAATATCTTGAGAGCTAATTCTTTTTGTATTGTGAAGAGGATTTTCCACTTGATTGATAATACATGGTTGGGGTTTTATGCTGGTGCTTTCCCCTGGATATATCTTGTGTTATGTGTGATTATTTCTCTTGATCAATTATGCATGTTTCTACTTGATGTTTCTCATGAATTCGATTATGCTTCCGCTTAATATTTTGTAGAAGTAGAACAAGTATTATGCGTTAGGACATTGCATATATCGATTTGTTCTATAGGTGAAATTTCTACAACACCTCCATCTATAACTTCTTTGACTACATAAGGTCCCAACCAATGCATGCAAAGCTTACTAAGGAATTTTTCGAACTTGCTATCATATAGTAGTACTAGATCATTTTCTTTGAACATGCGCATCTTGATATGGTGATCATGCCAAGCCTTCTCTCGCTACTTTTGTACTTGCTGATGAAATCCTTCCAGAAATCGTTCCTCCTCTAGTTCCTCCAGTTGCACAATCCTTTCTTTCAAAGCCGCATGGTCTAGCATACCTGTCGCTGCTGCTATTCGTAAACTAGGTACGATGTACTCCATGGACATGACGACTTCCTTGCTGTAGACTAACCGGAAAGGTGTCTGGCCTATCAATTTTTTGCATGTTGTTCGGTATGCCCATAACACAGAAGGTATGAGTGAATCCTAATCATTGCGCTGCGCATTACATACCTTGGTCAACACTGTCTCCAAAATTTTGTTGAACGCTTCAACGGTCCCATTTGCTTGCGGATGATACAACATACTCTGCTGATGATATATCTGAAACTCCTCAGTGAGCGCACTGATAGTCTCATTGATAAAATGCGTTCCGCGGTCGCTCATTAGAATTCTTGGACATCCAAATCATGTTAACACATTCTCGAACAAGAATTTCACAGCTGTAGTGGCCATACAGTCTTTAACCAGTTGTGCTTCCGCCCATTGGGTCAAGTAGTCTGTCGTCGTGATAATATAGCATGCCCTCGTCTTTTCTGGAGGTGAGATTGGTCCCACAAAATCGATTGCCCATTTCTCAAATGGTTGCAGCGTCATCTATGGCTTGAGCAGCATTTCATCCCTCCGCGATGGTTTCCCAGTCCATTGACATACGTCGCAGGCCCGACAATATGCTTTCGAATCTTGATGTAGAGTTGGCCACCATAGTCTGGCGCGAAGAATCTTCTGTGCTGTGGCACGACCCGCATAATGTCCTCTAGCAACTACCCCATGTGCTTCGGCCAAAATCTATCCTCACTCGAATTCAGGTAAATATCTGTGTAATATTTTGTCATTGCCTATTTTGTAAAGGTGCCCTGCAATAACAGTAAAATCTGCTGCGCATATCACCAATTCTTTCTTCTGCTGAACGAAATATCCCTGCGGCACAGTTCCTGTGGTTAAGAACTGGATTATATCCTCAAAATGGCCATCCGTGACCCGTACTACATACAACTGTGCATCCGGTAGCCCTTCCTCTAAGTTTGTGGGCTCATCGCTGGTCTCAATCCGGGACAGGTGATTTGGGCCTGCGTTTAGACGTCCCGACTTTACGATGACTTCAAAATCATATTCTTGAAATAATAACAACCATCTGCAAATGCGCCCCCCCAACACAGGCTTGTTCACTAGGTATTTGAGTGTAGAGTGATCAGTGTACATCTTAAAGTGTCCTCCAAGTAGGTAGTGGTGGTATTTCTGGAGCACGTACACCATCATCAATCCCTCTCGCTCTATAGTGGAGTAGTTCTTCTTAGCTTTGGATAATCGTCGACTTGCGAACGCTATCAGGTGATCAATTCCTTCTGCTCCTTCTTGTGTGAGTACTACCCCTAACACGATACAGGACGCGTCAACATGTACGTGAAACTCGATGTCCCATTTTGGAAAGACCAAGATCGAAGTTGATGCCATCTTTTCCTTGAGCATTTCCAGAATTTTGTTACATTCCTAATTCCAGCAATAAGTAGCATCCTTCTTCAACAATCGTTCCATTGGTGCCGTGATCTACACATAGCTCTTGATGAACTTTCGATAATAACCAGTGTGTCCTAGTGTGACGCGCAACTTCTTGACACTTCGCAGTGCTTGTAGATTGAGTATAACAACAATCTTTGCCGTATCCACCATGAGGCCTTGCCTACAGACCACATGGCCGAGCAAGTTCCCGAAGGGGACGAGGAAAGTACATTTCTTGAGTATTAACGCAATTTGGTGTCGTCGGCACATATCCAACATTAGGTGTAATCTCGCAGTATGTTTCTTAACTAGCCCAAATACAGTCCAATCATCAAGATATACCTCTAAGAATGTATGTATGAATTCCTTGAAGGCAGCTACCATGACGCACGAGAATATCGTCGGTGCGTTCTTTAATCCAAAGGGCATCACCGTATAATAAAAGCAGCCCCATTCGGTAGTGAACGTTGTTTTAATCCTATCCTCTGGCATAATCTTGATTTGGTGATACCCCAAGACGCTGTCCGTAAAGGAGTAGGATTCTTGTCCTCCCACATTTTCCAGTACCTCATCTGTAAATGGCGTCGGAAATGGATCGTTAACACATGCATCATTGAGCTTCCGGAGGTCCACACAGATATGAATCTCACCTTTCTGTTTTTGCTCTTGCACAACCATAGGACTTACCCAGTCGGACTGCTCCACTGGTTCAATTATTCCTGTTGTAAGCATCTTGTTCAATTCTTCGCGGACCTTTGCTTTGTATTTTGGATTCAATCGGTAGGGCCGCTGCTTCACTAGCTTTGCGTCCGGCTTCAAGGTTATTTTCATCATTCCTAGGTCACTGAGAATCCCTTTTAACTCTATGATTTTAGTTGGCAATAAGTCTTGATATTCTCAAAGAAGTTCGACGACTTTTTCCACCGTGGCATCGTCCCAATAGTCCCCAAGCATTGCATACTTCGGCTCTTCCTCCATTCCGATGTTTACTTGTTTCATTTTCAGCAGTGCTGTGATGTCAGGATCCTCAATTTTCGGTCCATGAAACTCGTGACTCCCCTTTGTTTATGGAATATTGATGTTCATAGGGTCGTCCTCATCGTCTTCTACCTACACATTGTAACATTCTAGGGCCTGGCTCAACTATCGTGACCAGTCTGGCTGCACGACTTCTTCTGGTTCCAGTGGTATTTTGAAAATAACGACATTGACCAACTCCAACACGTCATCCACCATATCCATCCATTGATCTTCAAAGAGGAATGTTAACAAAAAGCCTTCGCGCAAGATATCCCACTCGCTTGTGCCATGTCGAAGTTCGGTTTCGGTATACCAGTTCCTTGGAATGACGTCCAGGGTATGATAAAATAAGTGTACCCACTATGGTCGAGGCTCTTCCCCATAGGCTTGGACCCATCTGGTAAGGTGCCTACGATGGTCATCACGTGCATTGTATTTCTTGGCTGTTCATAGCTCCGAGTTCCCAAATCTTATCTGCATCATGCGCCTGCAACTGCGCCAATCGTTGAAAGTTCCTTCATGTGTTCCCTACCAATGCGCAGGCATCGCGTGCAATGCCCATCGCAACACATCAAACCGTTGGGGCTCTGGAACCACAGTTTCAAATTTGATTAGGAATTCCTCTACTACTGTGAGCCCATCATACATTGGCAGTTCGCGATCCTGAGCTTTGATGCAATACAATGACTTAGTCATCATATTGCAGTTTAAGATGGTTACCCCGTTGAAATGATTATGCCACCGCTCGTCTTGCTCATGTGAAGCTTCAGTGCAGGATTCTGCATGCCCCCATGATATTCTTCCTCCTGCAGTCAGATTAACCCAATCTTGATTTCGTGCGGTAATTTTGTAGATACAGTCTAACTCATCATCACTTCCCTCGTCACACACAGGTTCAATGTAACGCGGTCCTTCAGCCGGGTCTAGCAGAATGACTACGTGGAATGACTTCTTCTCAAATATCATTTTCCGCTTCTTTAAATTAATAAACCCATTCATATCTGTGGCCCAATCTATCCCTAACAATGCAGAATATGGGTTAGTTTCATCCACGATTTCTATTACCTTAAAGTCTGTTCGGGTGCTCGCGCCTTCTACATCTACTGTAATTCCTTGCAGTCTTCCCATGGGTAGAATCTTTTGTTGATTCGCCATCCACAATTGAATAGGAGACCATTGTAGTGTAGGTTTTCCCATGCGTTCCCAAGTACGTTTAGGTAGTACATTTGCATTCGAGCCCAAGTCCAGAATGATCTGATCCATCTCAAAGTCGCCAATTTGAACTGCTAGCCACATTTCTCGCCCAGTCTGCGACGCTTGTTTTCCCAATTTTCGGACCACGCGAGGTTCCGCTGACCCCACGTACCTAGTTATCAATTCTTGTAATCCTTTAACTGCATGATTGTCAACATTGAGGGATCTCTCTCTGGCTCGGTTTGATCCTTACTACTTGGGGTAGAGATTTCTGCGAAGCTCTCCCTAGCTTCCAGATCTGTTTCCTTGCGAACCCTGACATTATCCTTGGTCACTTTCCTCTTATTTTCCCCTATAGTTGCGCCACTTCTGAGCACCATGTTTATGTTGGGATCTTCCTCGTGTGGTTGAACCCTCATCATCTAGACGTTCTGCATCGTTGTAGGTTGCGCCGCCCTCTTCTCACGTATCTACGCTATCAATGTGGGGCAATCTATCATCTCATGATCGAACTACTGGCAGTAAAGGCACGATATTATGGTCAGGTTGGTACAATCCGTGCGTAGTGTCCTGGTCCCCCACAGTTGTAATAGATTAGCTGCCCGCGACCCCTTACTAGCTCCATTCCTCCCCGTCCTCATCCACGTCCCTGGAATCCACCACGCGCTATCACCGCGACTAGATCTTGACCTCTCGCTTGAGTCTACATTCTGTAGGTAGGTGACTAGTCCATCAATAATTTATAACTTCGGCATTCTCGCTCCTTGTGGCCCACCGATCGGCAAAAGTTGCAAAACAGATGCTGGGGGGTCTAGTAAAATTTTGGCAGTAGATGATAGTTGTCTATGTTGTGATTTCCTCCCACCTGGCAGATTGTGCACCAGAGCGAGGGTGCCGTGCTCGGCCCTGCTTGTGCCTATGGTCACAACGATGCTGGTCCCCCCACTGCCACATAGTTCGCAAAAACCAAACAATGATTCTTATCGTGACCTTGGCTTCTACACTTTATACACCACACTTCCTCCCTGACCTCTAGCCGCGACGCCTTTTCCTTTTTTAAGTTCTACATTTCTAAACATAGGTTTTGTATTTGCACATGGATTTGTTGAACTACCAACCCCGGATCCTGTATTGGAGTTTCATGCAACCTCATCACTGTCTCTAATGCTTCAGCCTGGGTTGAGATCTTTTGCTGTGACAACACCGTCCTTAGATGTGGTGTCAATGACGCCATAAACCACGTGCAGTGCTGCACATTTGACAATGTCATGTTTGCCTCGCAAATTGTACTTTTTAATCTCTGATCTAGATCCCATGGAGTTTCACCAGGCATCATCGCGATCTCCTTGAACCCTATGATTGACTGCGTTTCTAATTTTGGCCGGCTAAATTCTTTTTTCAATTCAGCCCGGATATTCGATGTCCTCGCATTCGGGTGATCACTTGAGTACTTTATATACTATGTCAGTGCGCGGTCCTGCAACGCGCTACCCAGGGTGGCCTTTATGATGTTGTCGTCTGTAACTCCGTGCACTTCCCATATTGTCGTCACCACGAACCAAAATTGTTCTGGATCTTCGCTTCCTGCTCCTTTGAATACCGGCAACTGAATCGCGCTCGTCATCTCTAACTAATAGTTTGCGCGTCGTTGCATTAGGACCTTTTATGAACTCGTACCGCTCCTGATTCACTCAATCCTCAGACTCTTTCTTCGTAGGATTTCAGCGTCCCGACATCAGACATCCCTTAGGCAGATCCCGGTCCCGGCAACGGAACCATTTGTTGGCTTATATGGGCCTGACCAAGGTTCAGAAGAGTTATTTAGCCAAACAAATCCCGCAGCTACTAGCCCTTTCGGCAACAGTCCGCAGAGCACGGACTAAGGTCTCACCTGAGGTAGCAAAGGAGGGTGCTGGAACTAGGTTTCCGCACCCTTGGGATGTCTTGATGTGGTCTGGAAGATTCACGCACCGTTCTATGGCCTTACGCTATTCTGCCTCCATGTAGATCTGGAACAAGATAAATCTTTACTAATTCTTAATGAGCTGTTATAGATCAGATCTACAATTTACAGTCTTTAAGCAAACATTTAATGGAGAAAACCAGTTCGTGCATACAGAAACATTATAGGTTTGCATAACCTCATAATATAAGCAGAAATGCATAAATCCAATAGTTAGATCAATCATAAATTAACCAGATCAATTTAACACAGTATTCCAGAAGCAACTTACCTTTATTCAATTCCATGCTACTACAACTAGATCCGCCCTTCACACTCAGCTGCAGGGGTCCACGCACATAGTTGCGGACTCTACCAGGCCTCTGCACACACAACTGCAGAGCTTCTATCTATCTACCAACACCCTTGACTCGGACTTACAAACGTAGAAGACATTGTCTTTACCCAACCATAACACCAAGATTCATCCAAAACACTAATTGCCTTTTTCCCTTAGAGCCACACTCTATTTATACATTCCCATAGTCTGCGGACCAAGGGCAGGCTGACTTACTTCCTATTATTGTATACTATTTCTTGAGCAGAAAACTCTCTAACTCGATCTATTACATTCTGCGCTCCTCATAATTCGGAGATTGACAATATTATTATCCATGTTGTGCTGGGTAATGTAATCCAATGGAGAAACAAGTTAATGATGATATACATTCTTCATTGGAGGTGGTGTTGAGTGTGAGCAACGAATGATTGGGACTGTGGAAAAGGATGGGTATCTATTTGCAAAATGATGGTAACTCTGCGAACAATATACATAGTAGCCTGGAGTAAGGCAAGAGAAGGTATTGAGCTTGGCCATGCGAAGCTCAGGTGCTCCAGACAGTCGGTATGTGAGGTGAATTACAACCTGTAAGAGCCATCATCCTCTGTGAAGGCTGAGAATTTGAATGCAAGCCCTATACTGGGTTGGAAGATTGTTACGTTAGTTAGCCTCTCACTCGAAGAAGGAATAGTTGTCATGGACCATTGGGTGAAGATCTACAAGTTTTCCAGTAACAGAGCTTCGCGGCAAAGACAAATTGTTCAAGGGAAGAGGATAGCGTGGCCTGGAATCAAAGCCCGCTCCAGTCTAACACTCTCTCTAGGCATTTCTCATTATATTAACTGGCTTGTTGTTGTGGATGTTGACATAACTATTCCCTATGCAATATCTTAGCATATTCTTGGATCATTTTTTGTTGGTTTGTTAGTAATTGGAAACTACTATTTAGAGAACATTGTTGTTGTTTTTCTTTGTTGATATTGGAGTTGTTATAGTGCTCTTATTAGTAATTGGAGGAGGAGAAGAGTTTGGATAAGAAGGGCAGAGGCCTGTACTGTGGTGGATAAATTATTGTTTGGCTCTAAAACTGGGAGGGTGAAACCAATAGGAAACCCTTTTTATGTGGTGGGGAGAAGTAGGCTCAGGGAGGTGGAGCATATAGGTAGTGGGCAAAGAACATATTATGGGCAAGTGAAGAAGAAAACTCCTTTTGTGTGTGGATGGATTGAAAAAGCACAGTCTCCTAGCAATTGTCTCCTTCATGGATGGGGTGGTAGTCTCCATATTCACGATGGGATAGAAATTATAAATCACAGAACAATGACTATTGGCCTGTCCCAAGGGTTGAAGGATTCCTCACCATGCCATGAAAGCAAGGCAAACCTAGGAGAGGTTCAACCTACTATGAAGAAAGAGCTCGCTGGGGTAACTCATGACTTCAATACAAAGTTGTTGGGTTTGCATCTAGGTACCATGAACAAATGCTTGTGCATGTGAAAGAGGAGCCGTCGAGATCAAAAAGGGAAGCCTCCTCATAAAGAACGTCCCTTTCTGATGTAGAAGTAGGAGCTTAGTGGGAAAGTTGGATTCCAGATACAGGGCAGACAAGGAGTAGAGGGAATGAGTGCATGCAAGAAATCAACCTCTACTGGCAAATGAAATTTCTTCTGGGACAAACACTCTTAGACAATTATGAAGCGAGGAGGGAATTACTATAAACATTGGATCGAATGCATGACCACCTCAAACATTATGATCATAGGTTGGAAGCAATGGACCAAAGGATAAAACGGATAAAAAAACACCCTGTGATTCCACTCGTAACTCCTTGACCCCTGGTAACCGCATCAGATCTTATCCTTGTGGATAGCTCAAAATTTGATCCAATTCCCTAAATTTATGATATATGTTTATGTTGAGTATAAAATGTTTACTCCTTGTGTTCATGGAGATGATAAAGTAAAACTATTTTTTAATATTTTAATATTTAAATTATGTTAAATATTGTTAATGATTTATAGCTATTTGAAAAAACCATAAATATAAACACTAACACAAATAGTAATGAAAAAACCATGTTAATGATAAAGTTCCCAAAATTTTATGCAAGGCCACAATAACAAATATAAGTAGAGACATCCTTTATTGGACACTCAAATTGCTTCATTTTTTGTAAGCTTTGTATTTTAAAGCAGTTAAAAGTCTATCTAATTTTTATAGGTTTTTTAACAAAAATCTATAAGTTAAGTTATTTTAAAATCGGTTAAAAGCATAACAATAAAGTTTTATAAATAGAGTTCTCATCGTATATATGGAAATCCAATAAAATCTAAAACCAAATTTAACGAGAAAAGTGAAGTGAAGTGGTTTATATTAAATGTTGTTTATTTTACTTTTTATAATATTAAAAATATAAAAGAATTAGATTTAATTTTAATAAAATATTAAATAATTTTTATTTAGATAATTTTAATAAAATATTAAAAAATATATATATATATTTTTTTAAAATTTTAAATTTTATTTTTGATTGAATGAAAATAAAATAAATTTTCTCAAAAATTAGTGAGTTTAAAAAATTTACATTAATATAATATTTTAAATTGTATATTAATAAAATATAAATTTAAATTATAAAGGAATTAATTAATTTTTTATTATTATTATTATTTATTATTTTATTTTTTTTTATTTTTAATTTTTTTGGAGATAGAGTGAGGAGGTTGGTATTGGTTTAGCTCACAAATATACTCACTTAAGAATTCACATGGTTCCAAACTAATATAACAATATTTATATGCACAAAATAGTTACAACTAGATTTATTAAGGTATTATAGATCACTATGTCACTATAAGCAAGATTTGAATAAAATTAAAAAGACAATAGTCATTATGCTTAAACACCCAAAATAACCTTAATTAACTTAAAAATAATAACTATTTTGAAATGAATAGATTTAGTTTTTCTACTTCATAATGTTAAATTAAATTCAAATTATTTAATATTAAATTTTTAAAAAAAATAAATTACTAAAATTAATAATATTCATTAGTTTTCACTTTTAATTAAAAAATCTAATTATGTATTGTTTTACTTGCAACAATATTAAAAATTAAAATAAACATAATTATATTAAATATTTAGTAAACTTAATAATAACAAGATGGTTAATTATTGATTAAATTAATTAAAAAAAATAAATTTAAATGGGATTCTAAATAGAGTATAATATATTTTTATATTACAAATCTTTTAAGTTATGTAAGAGTAAAAATTAATATCAAAATTTCTACTATATACTAATTTGAAATTGTGTGTATAGGGTGTAGAATAAGTAATAATCGTGTTTCTTTTAAGATATTTTGTGGTGAAAATGTTATTGATTCTAAATCTTATAGGCAAAAATATAGCCATGCTAAGGGTTGGTATAGCCTTAAAGTATATAAACTAAGGTATGTAGGATCCCCAAATAATTTTGATGACTTAAATACCCATGCCCTTAAATCACTAAATTACTCGAACCACAAATTAAACATGCCAATCATCTTAACTCACATTACGTAATAAAGAAACAAAAATATACTACTTAAAATTTCATGTTATTTATTATAGTTATATATGCATACACCAAATTATTAAATAAATAATATACTAAATTGAAATTTTATATTTACTCATTATAATCCTCAAATGATTTATAAGTTATTCATTATAATTATATATGTGACCAATCATATATTAATTTGAAATTCTAGAAATACTCATTATAGTGAAATAAATGAGCAGTTAGTTGAGTTGTCCTAATTTATCGCAACTAATTCAAACTTGATTTTAAATACATTATTACGTAAACCTTATTTGACCAAAGATAAAAAGGTAAATTAAAAGTTCAATTCCACTCTACCTAAATGTTATATTTATATTTCTATTAAATAGTGAAATAACACATTTAATTAATTGACACATTATTTTTATTTTATTATATTTTATTTATTCCTAATTTATCGCAACTAATTCAAACTTGATTTTAAATACATTATTACGTAAACCTTATTTGACCAAAGATAAAAAGGTAAATTAAAAGTTCAATTCCACTCTACCTAAATGTTATATTTATATTTCTATTAAATAGTGAAATAACACATTTAATTAATTGACACATTATTTTTATTTTATTATATTTTATT
>APFE030855806.1:0-16280 GCA_000404065.3 Pinus taeda | reverse complement strand
TCTCTTCTCAGAGATAAGCTACCATCGCCCTAGCTAGTTTATTTCCATTTCTGATTGTAAGCATATTTCAGTATTTTCCATTAATGAAATGAAGTATTATTTCCGCTGCATATTTGTGTATATGGTTATCTCTGTAATTTGTTGCGTTCCTGCTTAAATCCGGATCATAAATGCATATATTGCTATAATATTAGACGCTTCACTCCACTTCTCTCTTGAATTGATTTCTTCATTTGAGTTTCCTTCTTCTTTTTCTTTTTTCACATCATACTTGATCCACTTCAAGCTATTAAGCTTTAACTGGAGTGACCTTCTCTGATACCAATTGCTGGGAAAAAATACTAAGAGGAGGGCATGAATCAGTATTTTAAACTCACTCTAAATTTTTCATTTCATATTTTTATTTCTATACGCTATTTTCATTCATGCAACGAGCGTATGTACACAACTTCAGTAAAGGCAAACAATTTATATCTAGTTAACTAACTTTTCATATATTTCGTCATTTGTTCATCTTTAACCAATGCATCATTACTTCATTATTCATTAATTAAATAGTAACCACGAGCAATAATAGCATAATAAACCATCACACATAAGAACACAACAACACATGAGAACACCATGATTTTTAGGTGGAAACCCAATGTGGGAGAAAACCACCGTTGTCGTTGTCTTTGTCTTCTTTCTTAATCTATAAATAAAAAATTTCTTACAACCTTGTACTGGCATAGAATCTTACCAGTATACAGGAACCCACCTGCAGAAGGATACAACTTTCTCTCATTATGCAACAACCACTAGAAGGAAGCTACAACCCCCTAATCTCATTTATCGGCTCCTACTGAAAGGGAGCACCTACCTCCCTATACAAATTTATCAACTACCACTGGAAGGAAGATCTGACTCCCTCACTGAAGGCTCCAACCCTCAACACCCTTCATGGACCACATTTCATAATATTTCATACTAGATCCACCTGACTCAAAACATCAAACATGTAGTCCACCTTTCATCATCTTTTCATATTAGACCCACTTCCAACATTAATCCCAATACCAAGTAACAATTCTAAAACCAAATATTGAATCAACTGAATCACTGTATTACTATGAAACCAATCACTAAATCTCAATCAACCATTGCACCAAGATCAAACCAATCCATAATAGATATAAACCATCATATCATACCATATACCAAATCGTACATTGTTCATAACCACAGAAACACAGTGTTGTTCTTGCAAACCTTGATCAGATTTACTTCAAAATGTATACACTAATGTCTTGAAGCATTATGGCATATGTACGTGCTTCCACTATAAAATACCTATGTATAGTTCTAAAATCATATTGAAGCATTGCATCACTAGAGTAACCACTGAACCATACATGAACCATTTGATCAGTCACAGATCACTTGAAAGAATCACATATTATTGAACCAAACACAAATTAGCATGATAGAGACATTACTGACAGATAATAGCAAACAGAACATAACTGATCAAATGTCATCAAAAAGTCATATTGCAAAACACTTATAATATATACACAACTTCCATGAAGCATATCAGTGTATGTATGCACTTACAATGCACAACACCCACATATAGATCTGAACTTACTGAAAACACTTCGCAGAATATATACACGACTACCTAGAAGAAAATCTGCATATGTACACGACTAACCAGAGACAAACCATCCTATAGATCTGAAATCACTGAATCATAATTTCGTTGCATTACACAACACCTATAAGACCCGAATCTTGGCATGGATATTGTTATAGTCACACATCGTTATATGTAGATTCATACCATCATCATAGATATATCAGTTTTAGCTATAAACAGATCAAGCAATAAGTATTCCTTAGTTTTTACCACACTTTCAGATCTATCAAATTTGACCATCCTCCATGATCCTTGGAGCACACTTGTTTTAGATCAAATCATTCATAAACAATCCATCATTTTCACTCATAACACCTTGATCTCCATCTCCTTATACGGATTTATCCTTAGTCAATACCTTAGCCAAATCCCTTGGTAATGTCGTTAGTATTATTTGACAGGAACAGATAATCGTTGTCATATCCATTAATATGGGCCAATACTATGGTAATGACCTTTGGTATGCAAAATACCATGGTTCGATTTTGTATGTGACTTTCCCTTATAGGACCAATGTATATACATGACCCTTCTTTATAATATCCACATATAATTTATCAAAATTCGCTTTTAACATTCATCTATCTCTAAATTGTCATTTCTCTTTCCATACCTTTTGTAGAATTTGTATCAATTTGTATAATCATCATGTTATCATAATTTTAGAATATCTATTAAGTAGGTTTCCATCAAGGACAACATATTATCCATAATGCCAATACTTTTATTGTTTTTACGCTAAAACAAAAAAAAAAAAAAAAAAACAAAAAACAAAATATACTATTTTTCTTTTTTTAGAAGATTTTTTTTTAATATCATATTTTAGGGGGGAAACCATATAAAAATATCACATTTTTTAGATTTTTATATGAAAAAAATACAAAAAAAACTCATATTTGTAGGAGTTTTAGGAGAAAAATTAAGAAAAAACATAAGTTTCAGGGCTTTGAAATGGAAAAACCAATGTTCATTTATTTTTTAGAAAACATTTTTTTATTCGTCCCGGGGGGGTATCTTATTCATTAATTCAAAATTTATGAAATCATTGAAACAAGGCAAGCCAGTGTTCAAATCCCCCTGACGTGACCCATTTTACAACGAGGATAGGTTGTAAACCCCTAGATATTTACTAGTAGTTACATGCTAGGCAGGCTGCTAGGTTACTTTGGGATACCCAAAAAAAAAAAATTATTCCTTGAAAAATATACCTTTTTAACATTTATTTAAAAAATAGGGAATATTCTTTCAAAATTAAAAATTAATATGTGACAGTACCCATAGCTTATGATCATCACTAGGGTTTCAACCTGGAATTTCTAAATCTTCTACAGCGTGTCAGACATATCGCATCAGCGGGCCTCCTCCAAACTATAGCTCCTAGGAGATCGAATGAGTGCACTAGTTGGGGGGAGATATCCCCTCCTAAAGGAATATTGTGATTTGTGAATCTAGTGGAAAAGGAGGAACATCTATAGAGAAGGACAAAGGCAGTGAGGAAAATGGAAACCCCATGATGGGATCACAGTGGTAGGCTCAGATCAGGGGCCAATGCCTGTCGAGAGCCATCAAAAAACCGAGGTTCATTATTCCAAACAACAAACTAGAATCTTACCGCCAATGTATGAAGGATCATGCATTGATATATATATATTTCTATGGATCTAGCCATGAAAAAAAGATCTCATCAAATGGATCCACCTGAAATGACAACCAAAAGGAAATATAGATCTAAAGCTTGGAGCCAGAAGTTTTTTCACATTAGTCTTCACCAGTTTGGAGAATAAGGAGAGGGTTTTTTAGAATGGGTCATCTTTCTTCTATAATATGGTTTGATTCATGAGATTCTGGGAGAAATGCTACAACCTAGATCAAGAAATGTTTATGGCAGCCTCGGTCTTGGTTCTCTTGTTCTCCCTTCTGGTTGACTTCTGGGATCTTGAAATTCTAGAGGGAATCAAAAATTCCATAGGGAGATTTATCAAAGTGGTTGATTCCACGCAAAGAGGATGTTATACATTATATGAAAGGATATGCATCTATGAATATCACAAAAAATCTTCCAAAATTCATCAAGCTGGAGTATCAGGATGAAATATCGTAGCAACCATTAGACTACGAGTATATTCTATTTCGATGCTGAAAATAGATATTTCCTTTTAAATCGTCTTATTTCAACATAGCAAGAAATTAACAACGAAGTTTCCAAGACTCAGGAAGATAAGGATGGCTTTCAAATGGTCACCAATAAAAAGAAGAGTCCTAAATCACCTTTGATAAATACCTAGAAGATGCAACACAAGAACCAAGCCAGCAATAATAGATATGAAGCATTGGCAGAAGATAGTGAAAGCCCAAGAGAGCCAGTAAAAATGGAAACTACTGAGAGAGCTATGGTTCCCCACAAACTAAATAACAAGAAAAAAAAGTGCATGAAGAACCTAAACATCGAGACGAATAAGAGACATTAAGAGGCCATGAAACTATGGAGATAGATGGGGCAAGGGAAGAGTGAAGCATAGAAGAAATAGTACTAAAATGGTTATTAGTTATATGGAGAAATCTAGATGAAATATTCATACCAGAATACCAAAAAAGAATCTATAGAGATACTTTCCAGAAATATCAAGCTAGGTAAGGTGAGGAATCAGTGGATCGCTAAGGTAGTCCTTGATCCAAATCAAGAAATGGCACAGATCTAGGCTCACAGGGGAAAGTTGGAAAGAAGATAAGTAGCAGAACTAGGACTATACATGTCCCATTGGACCTTTACTTGGTCCACAATGCAACGTCTGAGTTTTCGAGTTCGATGGTCCAAAAAGAAAACTGGATCTACCTTCATATCCCCCTCGTATGTTACCTATAATTGATGCCAATCTAAAATGTGATAAGGATCATGAACATGCTTATGCAATACTAAAATATGAATACATCATGCATATGATGAAAAATGGGTGGAAGAGAAAGACAATATGCTACAGGTCCAATCCTTTCAATGATTTCAAAAGGACCAACAAACTGAGGAGAGAGCTTGTATCCTTTCCCAAATTCATTAGAGATTTTTTGAGGTTTTACTCGAAGAAAAACAAATTTTCCTTCATTAAAACTATGATCTAGTCTATGCATATTAGCATAGCTCTATTGTCTATCTTGTGCCTCCTTTAATATTTTCCTTATACGACACACTTGTTCTTCCTTTTCTTGAAGAATTTTAGGACCTATTAAGATCTTGTCCTCCAACATATTCCAACTTAAAGGAGTTCTACATGTTCTTCCATATAATAGCTCATAAGATGCCATACCTAGGGAGCAATGATAAATGTTGTTGTATGAAAATTCCACTAAAGGAAGATAATCTTCCCACTTAGATTGTTGATCCATTACATATATTCTAAGCATGTACTCCAATACTTGATTTACTCTTTTAGTTTGACCATCATTTTTCGGATGATAATTTGTGCTAAAGTTTAATTGAGTTTGGAGGGCTCCCTGAAAGTTAGTCCAAAATCTTCCTATGAAAATAGAGGCCCTATCTAATATGATTGTCTTAGGAAAACTATGAAGTATAATGACCTCCTTGTTAAATACTTGTGTTATTTTAGATGCTTTATAAGTATCTCTAATATGTATAAATGGGCACTCGTAGTAAGCTTGTATACCACCACCAAAATGGAGTTATTTCTCTTGCTTGTCTTGGGTAATTCAACAATAAAAGACATAGATATTTCTTCCCATTTGGACTCGGGAACGTTATGTGGTTGCAACAAAATTGTTGGATGACCATGTTCTACCTTAACTAGCTGGCATTCCAAGCGCTTTGCCACGTAATTTGCTACATCCTTCTTCATGCCAACCCAAAAGAATATTTTCTTTAAATTTGCATACCTCTTAATTTGGACTCCCGGGTGAGCCATATACACTGCACAGTGAGATTATTTCAAAATGAGTTCACAAATCCCATCTCTATCTGGAACCACAATCTTCTTCATAAATCTCACCATACCATCTTCATCACAAGAGTACCCCTCCATCTTGCCTTTTTTAGCCTCTTTCCCACATATTTCACATCTAACTTCCTTACACCAATCATCTACATCTTGTGCCCTCAAGATGCGTTCCTGTAAATCAATCTTCAATGGTATCACTGAAAAGATGTGAGATCTTTGACTTAGTGCATCAGCTACTTTGTTTAATGTACCCTTGATGTAGGTTATATCAAAATCATATTCACTTAGAAGTTTTGACCATCGTCTTTGTCTAGCATTAAGATCACTCTAAGTAAATATATGTTGCAATCCTCTATGATCCATTTTCAATTCAAATTTCTTTCCCACCAAATAATGTCGTCAAAGCCACAAGGCATGAACTATAGTTGCAAGTTCCAAATCATGGGTTGCATAGTTTTCTTCATGTGGCCTTAACTTTCTATAGGTATAAGAAATCACCCTACCATCTTATGATAGTACTGCACCCAATCCATCTTTTGATGTGTCAGTACATATTATAAATTGCATATCTATATCTAGAACCTTCAATATTGGAATTGTAGTCAAACATTGCTTGAGCTTGGAAAAATCTTGCTCACACTTATCTGTCCAATTAAAGCTTGCTCCCTTCCTAAGCAATGAAGTGATTAGACTGGCTATTTTTGAAAATTTCCACAAATCTCTAATAATATCATGTTGTACACATGAAACTATGCACTTCATGAACATTGGAGGGTGTTGGCCATTCTGAAATTGCATCAATATCTTTTGGGTCAAAAACAATGCCTTCGTTGGAAATAATGTGTCCAAGATAATGGATTTTTTATTGGAAAAAACAACATTTAGACATTTTTGGATAAATCTTGTTTTCTCTTAAACATTGCAACACCAATCTCAAGTGTTGCTCATGCTCTTTAGGGGTCTTTGAATAGATTAAGATGTCATCAAGGAACACTTCTATGAATTTGTCTAGGTACTTATGAAACACACCTTGCATCAAATTCATAAATACCCTTGGAGAATTAGATAACCCAAAAGGTACAACCATAAACTCATAATGACCAAAACAAGTTCGAAAAGAAGTCCTAGGAATATCCTCTTCCTTCACTCTAAATTGATGATACCCTAATCGAAGGTCAATCTTGGAGAACACAGTGGCTCCCTTCATTTGATCAAATAGATAATCAATGCAAGGCAAAGGATATTGATTTCGAATAGTTACTTGATTCAACAACCTATAATAAATATAAAGTCGAAAAGATCCATCCTTGTTCCTTACAAATATTATACGAGCTTCCTAAGGTGAAACACTGATTCTAATCATACCCCGATCCAATAATTCTTGCAGTTTCACTTGCAACTTCTGAAGTTCAACAACAGAAATTCGATAGGGAGATTTGGATATTGGTTCTGCTCCAGACTTAAGCTCTATGGAGAAGTCAATCTCCCTCTTGGGAGGTAAACCAGGTAACTCTTCTAGAAAGACATCAGAAAAATCCAAAAGGATAAGATATTTCGCAAAGGATGAAAGCTCTCCCTCATTTAGAGTCATTATAGCATACAATTGACATATTTTTCTAAGACTTCACTTCAACTGCAAGGTTGAGATAAGCCTTAAATAAACATGTCTTTTTTCCCCATGGAGAACTATAGATTGGGCCTCATCCCTCACAAACTGAAGGATTTTACTTCGACAATTAATCATAGCCCAATGGGCTTCGAGCCAATCCACCCCAAATATTACATCATGATGACCAAGTGATGTCACATAAAGATTCACACGTGTGACACACATTCCCATGTCTAAAGGGCACTCTTACACTAGGTATTCTACCTTTTGAGAATGCCTTCAGGCCATCTCAGCCTAATCAAAATTGTTTTTCTCTTTTGCCACCAATTTACATTTTAATAAAGCATTAGGATAAATAAAACTTTTAGTTCCACAGGGATCAATTAAAATAGTAACTGCCATACCATTCAATTTTTTGGATGCCTCAAGCATTTTTGACTGATGCTAAACTTGATGATTGTGCATAGTTGCATGAATCCTATGGGCTCTGCCCATATCTCTAATAATGGCCTACTCCTAGTCTGATTGTGCCTCAATCTTCTTTTCAGGTCAATATCACTCATAATGAGGTCCTCCACAAGTCCAACATCCATTAGCAAGAGTAGTTTTCATCAATTTCACCCTTTTATTAGGTGATTGTACTAAACTTTCACTAATTCTTGAGTGCAAGTACTACTTTGTTGAAGATATTTCCTTAGATCATTTCTATGGTTCTTAAAAGTATGATTCTTTTGAAATTATCGATGATGTGATCCACTTATCTTATTCCTTATATCTGGTCATCCTCTTCTAGGGATTTTCCCATGGAATGATAGATTGGGGTCTTTATTCCTACTTTTGCTTCCCAACCATTCTTCCTCAACTATAATTGCTCTTTTCACTACCTGATGCAATTTAGTAGGCATCAAAATGCTCACCTTTTCCCTTATAACAAGATTCAATCCATACAAAAACTTTTTTACCTTGAGAGCTTCAGTATTGAGATAGGTATCATATCTAAGAAGCTCCATGAATCGGTCCTCATATTCAAGTACCATCTTAGTTCCTTGCTTAATATCGTGAAACGCATTCAACTTATTCTCCAAGAATTCAGCAGAAAGGTATTTTTCTCAAAATTCCTCTTCAAATTGTTCCCACGTCAAGGTAGAAATGGAATATCCCAATTGAGATTCTAAGTTCCTCCACCATAATAGTGCACTTGCCTTAAGTTGGTATATGGACAACTTGGATTTTTGGTTGCTAGAATAGTTTTGCAACTCTAAACATAGGCACATGTTTCTTATGCTACCTCACCTTTAGTGGTACCCTTAAAGATAGGAAGCTTAACTTTTTCCAAATCTATATGTACATCTCCATCAGATGGTACCTCATGCCTCTTTACTTGAGACGAAGAACCAGGAGCTGAAGGATTCCCCCCAATCCTACTAATCAAGACTTCAATCATCTTCTGGAAGGATAACATCATATCCCTTACTTCCCTAACAGATATTTGCTCAGATTCTCTAGCTTGGGAAGGTGGAGGTGAGACTTCCCTCCTCTTGCGTTGCCTTGATGTTCTCTCCATGATTACTTAACCTAATCAAGGAAAATTCAAATAAGTAAATAAAAGTAATTACCTCTAAATATTAGTAGGCACGCCCTAGGTTATAGTTTTGACCAGCTCTAATACCATATGTAAGGTCTCCTCAACTACCAACTAGTTATGTAGCTCAAGTTACCCAAAAAAGGTGTTTTTTTTTTAAATATAAAACTCATCCATGTTTCATACAAACATTGAAAATAGATCCATATTATTTCTATATGTTAAAAATACTTTACATAGACTTTGTATCATGCTTTTGCCCTTTCATAGCACATGAAAAAAAAAACATTAATCTTCACATAAACTATAAGTCTTCTAAAAATGAAGAAGAAATCATCATATCCAAAAACATTCACATAAATTATTAAGTCTTCAGAAAATAAAGAATAGCTCATCATATCCTAAGCATTCATTCCATGTAACATAAAGTTCAGATGTTAACATTTGATTCATTCATTTGCAGAACATTTCTTTGCAACAATATCCTATATTTTAAACATAAAATTCTGCCATTTTAGAAATATTTGATAGTATTATGAAATCATAATGATCACATCATGAAGATTCATTTCCATTTTCTCTTCTCTATAACTTATTTACTAACTTGAGAAATTCTTACTCGTGATGGAAAGTAATCTGCCTTTTCTTTTGGCTCATATATTGTTGACCCCACTAGAATACTTTATTTTAAAATCTTTGATACTATAACTTGAATAATCTCGCTAATTTCAAATCCATTTATCTTACTTCAAAATTAGTTATCTTATTTACCCCAAACAACTAAAACTAATCTCTTTATGTACTCTGAGAATATTTCATTAATACCATAGTTTTACATGCAAAATATTGTAATGGAATTTATATATATCCTAAAAGGAAAAATCCAACATAATTCTTATTTCAGTTTTTAAAACATACGATACAATTTCCAATACTTAATAAATTACATACAATTTCAATTACTTAATAATAAGGTAATATTTATATTACTTTGAAGCATGAAAAAGAAGGTGATACCATTGAATCTCACACTTAGTAAAATAAATTCAATTTAATATTCAAATAACATCTTTGTCAAGGAAGGATACCAGAGTATGGTGTCCATAAGTGATTGGCCATAAGACTCAAAATATTATTTTCAATGACAATCCAAACAAACAAAACAAAGTGTTCTTTCACACTATCCAAACAAAATTACTCCATGTGGAAGCTCACAAACAAAATAGAGTGTTCTTTCACACTATCCAAACAAAATTACTCCCTGTGGAAGCTCACAAACAAATCAGAGTGTTCTTTCACACTGTCCAAACAAAATTACTCCCTGTAGAAGCTCAAGCTCACGTACTGAGATTTGGTGTTATGTAGAGTGCAACATTAAAATAATAATAAATTATTTAAACTCATTCCAAAATTAACTATTGGTAAAATGACCAAAAATCCCAGTGTATAAAACATTTAATATCATATTCCTTGAAAAATTATTCCAAGCTAATATTTTTACAAAATTAAAAACTTTAAACTACATAATGCAAATGGATAAGTCATAAAATCTCATTTTCCAAGAATGCATATAAAGATTACCAAGGTTATAAAAGATCACCAATGTTATAAAAGATTACCAAGGTTAACCTCTTTTAGAAACTATTCGAGACCAATACTTTTGGCAATAATGAAAACTTCAAACAAAATATTGAAAATGGAGGAATTATAAACTCATATATTCCAAGAATGTATATATAGTAAAATTTACAAAGATTACCACACTAATTTATCTTGTAAGGTTTTATAGTAAAAGTTTCAAAAGATTACTACACTAATTTATCTCACGCATTGACCAAAGTAAATGTAACACGCCAATATATACACCCATCAAGCTAAAATCATTATCCACCTTTGCATTTAATGATACGACGCTCTACAATAGCACGATGACATTAGTAAGCAAAAAATTAAGCAGAGATATATGTTTTTATTTTCTGCAAAAAGAATAAATTCTATATTTCAAGAGAAATTTATTTCCTGCAAAAAGAATAAGTGTTATACTTCCAAGAAAACATATGTTGATAAATGGCAACAAGAAATTCGAGTTTAAATTTTTCCTTGAATTAAAATCGAATTCTATTCTCATAGCCACTTGTAAATAGTTAATTATGTTTAATTAAATTAATTAGCTTAGTAATTTCGAGTTGGAAGTCTTTTGGAAGTCTTGTATATGTTCTCCCTAAATTTTAGGGGTCCAATATGAGTTTAGATTGAATTTTAATTAGATAAATCAGTTTACTGAGATATAGTCAGCTAAACTAGTTCTAATTGTTTATTGAACTAGTAGGGGATTAATAGTCAGTTGGTGCATTGGTGCATCCACAAGTGCTACTCCAGATAACTAAATATTCACTCATCAGAAACTCATGCATGTTAGTTCTGAGAAAGACCTAGTTGAGACTAGATTGCAGGGACAATGTACTATCAGTTGTATGATTTACTGAGTTGTAAATATCATGCATGCAATTAGGAAGAGGCCTAATTAGGATTGCGCAATTTTGGAAGCATGAATTCCCTTTAAATATGAGTTATTCATCCTAGGAATTGCACAAGAAAATAGGGGATTGGCAGGCAATGGAAATTGGCTAAGTGTTGGCTAAGAACGGGGCTTGTGAGGCAGAGAATTGAGCATACTTGTGCGGAAGTGTTCTCGTGAGAACAAGATTTGTATCTTCACTCATATTTATGATTAATAAAATACAAATAGGAGGGGTTTTGAGTAGTGGCTTTCCCCACGAAAACTTATTGTGTTGAGTGGCAGTGATTTGTCTTCTTCTTGTTCATATTATTTTCATCGATCTATTGGCTTCCGCTGGTTGAAAGTAGAATTAGATTCTTGTCATGTGCTTTAGTGAATTGCATGAGATTGTGAATCTACAAGAAAATCTACATGGTATTGGAGTTGAAGATAGTATACTATAAGAGATTTCAAAGTTTTTAGTTATGCGTTATAGGTGAAATTCGAATTTTCAATACATACTTCAAGATCATCATATGGCATTCTACGGTTTGCAGCTCGAGTATGCCTTGGAAGGTAGCTCGGATTATATAGCCTAGAGGGAAAGAATGGAGATGTGTTGTAGGATAATGGCTTGAAGGAATTCATTGATCAAGACATTCCTATGACAATAGCATCGCATGCATAGAATCTAGACAAATGGAAGAAGTGTGTGGCAAAGGAAAGCTAGATAATCCTTGAGGGAGTTCAATAACACATTTTCTCGAGTCTCAATGGTAAGGAAACTTCGTATGCTATGTGGAAAGCATTGATGTACTTGTATCAGAACAACAGTGACCAAAGGAAATTGGCACCGAAGAACAAACTACGAAAAATCAAAATGGATAAAGGCGAGACTATTCCAAAATACTTGACCAAGTTCACTTAATGTTGTGATGAACCTGGAAGTATTGGAATCACAATTGTCAAGGATGATATGGTGAGTTTGCTCTTTTGAGACTCCCAAAGAGTTGGCATAGTTATTAGGACTTTTCCAATGGTTGGGAGAAGCTGCCAGATTGGGAACAACTGTGGTCAGATTTGATGCAGGAGGACATCAGGAGGAACACAAGGAGTGGCTCTTCATCAAAGACTGATGATGAAGATAATTTTGTCTCGGTTATTCCAGGTGAAGAAGGGGAAAGGGAAAACTTCCCATTCCAAATCAAATTATTTCCATGGAGGTAAGAAGAAATACATGACAAAAGTTAAGTGCTTTCATTGTCACAAGCTGGGCCATTTTGCTACAAATTGTCCACTCAAGAAGTCCAAGAATAAGCCCTTAGGAGGAACATCGGGTGAGGCTTTGTCCTCTCAATTTGAATTGGAATTTTCCCTCATTTCATGCATGGTGTCATCAATGATGGGAAGTGTATGGTACTTAGACAGTGGAGCTTCATTCCACATGACTAGCGATAATGAGTTATTCAATGACCTAGAGGAGAAAGATCTCTAGATGCATATCAAGATGGGTGATGAGGGCGATGTTACATGATCAGGGTCTCCCACTACCCTTGTGGGATGAGTCATGCAACACGTTTATGTTCTGAATCGTAGCCCACATTAGATTCTTAGGATGAAAACACCAAAGAAGGCTTATTCTGGTAAGAGGTCACATGTTGGTCACTTCAGGACTTTTGGGTCATCGTTATATTTCCAAGTGACCAATGATGCAAGGAAGAAGCTTGAGCTAACAACAAATTTGGGGATATTTATGGGGTACACTGATACACCTCACAACTATCAGGTGTACTTTTTGACTAATAGGATGACAGTGGTTTGCTAGGATGTCAGATTCAAAGAGGAGAAGTCCATGCAAGTTTCCCTTGAGAGGGAGCTTTAGCTACATGCAGTTGAGGAGCTTTTAGCTCCTAAGGTTGATGAGCCTCAGATTGATCTGGAGCAGCCACATGCAGAGGATCTAGGAGTGGAGACATCCACTCAAGAAGAGTCTTTCTGAGATGGGAGAAAGCACAACAGAGAGGTGGATAGATTGTTGTCAGATGCTAGAGAGAATGTGGGAGCAACCACATCACAGTGTAGATAGAGGAGGTCACCTAACAGATACACTGGATACATGGCTCTTATGATCGGATGTGTTGTGACAAAGCCATCTCCTTTGAGAAAGTAGTTCAGTAGCTGATCTGGGTTGATGCCATGGTGGATGAGTATGACTCCATAGTTCGTAACAGTATTTGGGATGTGGTCCCGAGACTAGAGGATAAGTCTGTGGTAAGCTCTCATTGGCTTTACAAAGTAAAGCAAGTTGCAGATGGTAGTGTGGAGAAGCACAAGGCTAGATTTGTGGCCCATGTCTTTTTAGAGGTAGAGGGGATTGACTATGATGAAACATTTTCCCCTGTTGCAAGGTACTCGTCGATCAGATCTATATTGGCAGTATCAGCACAAATGGGTTGGAATATACATCATATGGATGTAAAGGCAACCTTCCTTAATGGCACGAAAGAGGAAGAGTTGTACATAGAGCAGCCAGAAGGTTTTTAAACCTTCGACAGTGAGTCACATGTGTGTCAGCTCAAGAGAGCATTGTATGGGCTGAAGCAAGCACCTCGTGCTTGGTACACCAGGATAGATAGCTAATTCGTTAGGTTGGTCTTCACGAAAAGTGAAGTGGATGCAAACCTATACCACATAGAGGTGGTAGGTAAATTGTTGATAATTTTACTTTATGTTGATGATCTCATACTAACAAGTGATGATCAGTTGATCAAATCTTTCAAGGAGGACTGTTATGAAACCAGCTCAAAAAAAGATAGAAAAGATAGATTAATGCCTTAGAATTCAGCCTCTTCGAGGGGGCAACCTCCTTTACATTACATAAATGAACAATTCTTGGATGATTCAAATGAAAAAACCTCCTTTCTATATAGGAGTCTAAGGAGTCACAATATAATCTAGCCGACCTAACAATAATAATATTAAAGCCACAAAAATAACAATAGAGGGATTCTATGGGGCACAGTAATAACAATATGGGGGCAATAGGGGCACAACAATATTAATAAGGGGTATAACTACAATAGTAATGGGGTAATCACTAGTATTATAGGGACCCAACATGCCCCTTGCCTTCAAAAAAGTGTTGTCCTCAACGCTTGAGTAGTTCTGGATACTTCTGCATAAAATTCTCATCCTCCCATGTGGAATCTTCAGCGGATAAGTTCTTCCACTTGATAAGATACTCTGAAATTGATCGATTTCGTAGCTGTCGAGTTCTTGTTTCTGTGACTACTTTCGGTTCCAATATAATTTTTCCTTCTTGATTAAGTTCTGGTAATATAGTTTGAACTGGGAGCTTGTTGCCTATAACCTTCTTTAAACATGAAACATGGAAAACTGGGTGCAATCAAGAAGCTGCAGGAAGCTCCAATTTGTATGCCATAGTACCAATCTTTGCAACACCTTGTACGGACCATAATTACTTTGGTGATAATTTCTTGTCCTTCTTAGCTTGCTTGAGTGACATTTTCTTATATGTTTGTAGCCGTAGGAATACCCAATCACCTACATCAAAACTTCTTTCACTGCGATGTTGATCTGCCTGTTGTTTCATTCTATTTTGTGCCAACACGAGGTTATCCTTTAAGAGTTTGAGGACTTGTTGTTGATGTTCGATGTGATGTTCCACTGCTTTAACCTTAGAATTTTCTCTTAAATATGATGTGATGGATGGTGGTTGATATCCATAAAGTGCCATAAATGGGGTCATTTTGTTGTTGTATGGAAGGAAGTGTTATACCACCATTTAGCCAGAGGCAGCCATTTGACCCATTGTGTTTGTTTATTAGATACAAAGCAACGAAGATATCCTTCCAACCATTTGTTTACTATCTCAGTTTTCCCATCAGATTGAGGATGATAATATGAGCTATGAGCTAACTGAGTACCAAGCAAGAAAATAATTCTGTCCAAAAATTTCCAGTGAAAATGGGATCTCTGTCACTTACAATAATCTTTGGGTTTCCATGTAGCTTTTGAATTGTTTCCATAAATGCAGTAGAAACTGTATTGGCTTTAAATGGATGTGATAATCCACAAAAGTGTGCATACTTGGTAAGTCTGTCAACTACCACCATGATGCCACTCTTTCCTTCAGACTTGGGTAAACCTGTGATAAAATCCATTGAAACCTCCTCCCAATGTTGGCTTGGAATGGATAAAGGTTGTAATAGACTTGGTGTCTTAATTGTTTCAACTTTATTTTGTTGGCAAACCAGACATTCCGCCACAAACTTTTGAAAATCTGATTTAAGGCCATCCAAAAAAAAGTCCTTCTTAACCCTGTGGTAAGTTTTTAAAAATCCTGAGTGCCCTCCTAAGGGAGAAGTTGCAATTCCATAAGAATCTTTTGTTTTAGCTGGGAATTCTTACAGAGGTATAAGCGATCTTTGTACCTTAACGAATCATTTTCCCAGCTAAATGTATCAGACATACTGCAATCTTGTTTTAACTTTTGAATAAGTGCCCACACTTCTTCGTCATTCTTCCATTCCTCCCTTGCTTTCTTTATCCAATCTGGTTGGATAATAGAAATGGCGCACAACAATGCTTCCACATCCTCATCCTTTCTTGAGAGTGCATCTGCCACCACATTTTTCTTCCCTTTTTTGTAGATGATTTCAAAGTCATAACCCAACAGCTTTGTGACCCACTTTTGTTGCTCTTCAGAGGATAATCTTTGTTCTAAAAAGTATTTAAGGCTATCATGATCCGTTTTTACCTTGAAGTGTCTTCCCATTAGATAGGGTCGCCATTTCTTAAGTGCATGGAGTATTGCCAACATTTCCTTCTCATAAATAGCTTTGCTTAAAACTTTCCCTTGATTGGACGACTTTCAAAAGCAATGGGTCTTTCATCTTGCATTAGAACAGCACCAATTCTATTTCCTGAAGCATCACATTCCA
>APFE030855796.1:0-14227 GCA_000404065.3 Pinus taeda | reverse complement strand
AGAGAATGAACCGTCAGATCACTACATATCGTGACCGTCGGATTGTAAGTTACAAATGTACATAGTAAAGAAACACACTTTACCTAACTCTATACTAGACCAAGTTATACTTAACTATTCGTACGTGTCGGAATATCCTAACATAAAAAACCCCATCAATACCTTTAAGTCCTAGCAACGCTTCAGGTCAGACCTTGTTCCCTTGCAGAGGATTGAAAACACTAGCAAAAAGCTAGAGAACAACTGAAACCTTTTGTTGGCCCCTAAAGTAGAACCCTAGTCTCTGTAATGTTTTTTCCAACACCTTTCCTAGTGTGATAAACTTATTTTGGAGGTAGTATCTTTGTCTAACAAAATTTTTAACTAATGGTATTGGATGTCGAGACATCAAAAGAATTATTGAATTCCATATAACCAAAGTACTGATATGGTAAAACTCTATTGCAAAACCTCTCTTGATAGAAATTTCCCCACTGGAAAAATATCTATTGACTAATAACTCTATCATAGGAACCTCAAGAAATTGTGAGGTTTCCATACTATATGGGACTTTACGATATATTTAGACTCCAATATCTCGAAATTGAATGTTTGGAACCTCTCATAATGGAACCTTTCAATCAAGTGAATTGAGGCGGATACACTTCAACATCAAGGTTTTAAGCAGTAAAGAAACATGCTACTAGAATAATAAATGCTAGGGTTGGAGCCACTCTTGGAACCTCAAATACTTAACTATGTGTGTTGCATATTTCTCTTTTGGATGAAAGGAAGTAGATCTAGCTTGATTCCTAACACTAAGTGTACAGGAGGATTGGGTTTATTGAATATCTCTACAACCTTTTAACCCAGTCCCAAATAAGGAGGTGTTATATGGAAATTAAATTAGGTACTTTCATTGTCAAGTCATCTTTGATGGAGTAACTAATCGTCGCCTAAACCCATAATAACTTGGAAACTAAGTTAATTTCATGATATTCATTAATTGATAAGAACACAATAGGTGACTTTACAATTACTTTGTACTTTGTATACACAAAGAAGAATAAGACATATTAAAATAAATAGATACTGATATACATTTCATAATAGAGGGATATATTCTATACATTAATATAAAACGTATACATATAAGTTCATAGCATCTAGAGGCACTATAGAGCTTAGTATTGGAGTGATGTTGTAATGGTGTAAATGTATGTTTGTAAACATTTACGTAGTTTAATTAAAAAATAATAAGATACTAATATGAAGGATATGTTGTTTCAATTAATAATGAATAATAAAATTCAATTTTCTATATTGTAATTTTGTTTTTATTATTAAAATTACCAACAATTTTTTAAGTAAAAGAAAATCATAATCTACATATATATAACATATAAATAGTAGCTATAAATTAACAACCATTTTATCATATCAATTAAAATAGTAATCTTGTAAACATATTTAATTTTAATTAATAAGCACATAACTTTTTTTTTGTAGGCTGGGGCAGGACTCTCTCATTTACATGTCCATTAAGTACCCCTCAACGGGGGAAGGGTAGCCCAAGATTTGAACCCAAGACTTCCGGTTCGGTGAGACTTCATTTCCACGGCCATTGCCGCTTGAGCTACCCCATGTGGACAATAAGCACATAACTTAATACTTACAATAAACTTAAAATATGACAAGATTTTTACCCATAAATTTCCCCCAACTTTACCATGGATAATTTTAACTTGTAAATAGGCTACATTATAATACCATGGGCCAATACCATGGCTTATCAATACCACATGCACAAAAGCCATAAATCATTTCACAATCAAAATATTTTATAAATATTTTTTTTTAGTTTAATTTTATACATTTTTTTAATTAAATATAAAAGAAAAAATTTTTTAATTACTTTGAGATATTTCAAAGAGAGTAAATAAAGATTTTATTAAAATTAAAAATGATAATACTTTTATATATAAAGATGTGAAATTTATAAAATATAAATAATATTAAGAATCAACATAGATTTCTACAAAGCGATGAGAAGAATGAAATATCTAGAAGAATGAAAGAAGTTTCAATCTTGAGAGATTTGATCGCTTTTATTGTTTAGTAGATCCTCAATTAAAATGAATCTAGGTTGATTATATATATATAAACATAATTTCCAATAAAAATAAGATAAGAAAATAAAGTAATCTAAAATTGGTTAACCATGAAACAAGGCTCCCAAAAAATAAATAATAATGAAAGCCTTAAGTATAGAAAATTTTACAAAGTTATAGATTTAGCTTATATTAATGATGATACATATAGAACAAATTAAGTAATTTGTTTTGGCTGACAATAGAGTATTTATGGGTGTTACATGACCAAAGCCCTCTTTTATTTATTTATTTCTCATCTTGTGTACATCTTTATCCTCAGATCCAATTTTTTTTTTTAATATTTTTGGTTGACACTGAAGTATTTATGGGTTTTACGCGACCGAAGCCCTTTTTATTTATTTATTTCTCATCTTGTGTACATCTTTATTCTCTGATCTAATTTTTTTATTTAGAAAATTTCTATATTATTTTTATTTTGTCTAGACTTTATTTATTTATTTTCTTTTTTTTCTATATTTATTTTAATTTTTTATTTTATTTTAAATTATTTTATTGTATTGAGAGATACATTTTCTAATTGAGTATGAACGAGATGTGTAATTTCATGTGTACTCAATCCGGAGTTAGTATGTGTCCTTTTAAAATTATAATTAAAAAAATTAACATTGCTCAAACACACACACACACACAACTATTGTTAACACAATCTTTGGAATTCCTAAATACACAAGCTAAAGAATGGAGTCCATATGCCAAACAAACATATTTATGGTTGTGCAGAGGTGATCAATATGACCAAGCTCAATTTGATAGAAGGAATTGAGGAGAACCCATGGCTCTGGAGATATAACAACCTATTCTCTGGCATTAACTTTAACAGAGGATTGAATTTCTAGAACATTCAGTCAGTTTGAGAAATATGGGTCTAGTGAAACACAATTTGTAGTGGAAATTCAGGCATTATAAAGTACTCAACAATAGTCTTGACCCTGAGATGTGGCATGTGCGTCCATAGGGAATTGTCTATGTAGGAGTGAAAAATTTCTTTCTCGATGTTCGAAGAGTGACAAGCAAAAATAAAGAAAAACATGTTTTAATTAATTTATACAAAGACGTATGACATTCCATGGGACCATGGTTGGAATTTGATGGGAAAAATTCTCATCACAAGGCATTTAGATTGTTTTTTATGTTTAAAAAATTTATATAACTATTTCACATGATGTTTGTTGAAGTTTACAAAACATATTTTAGATGGTTTATTATTTTCTGAAAAAATTATTAATACACTATGTTAAGTTTTCAATTTAGGCTAGGACATATTACAATGTCACCTATGGAAAGTAGAATTTCCTGTAGATTCACAAGCTCATGCAATTTACTGAAGCACATGACAAGAATCTACTTCTACTTTCAACCAATGGAAGAAAATAGATCGATAAAAACAATATGAACAAGAAGAAGACAAATCAATGGAACATAACACAATAATTTTTCCTAGGGAAAGCCACATCTCAAAACCTCGCCTATTTGTATTGTATTAAATCAGAAATATGAGTAAAGATACAAAGTTTTTTCTCGCGAAGAGCAATTCCACACAAGTATGCTCAGCTCTCTGCCTCACAAGCCCTATCTTATCCAATACTTAGCTAATTTCCATACCTGCCAAGCCCCTATTTCCTAGTGAAATTCCTAGGATGAATAGACTGTATTTAAAGGGAATTCATGCTTCCAAAATTGCGCAATTAAAACATAGGTCCTTCTTTGATTGCATGCATGATATTTAAAACTTAGTAAATCATACAACTGATAGTACATTATCCCTGCATTCTAGTCTCAATTGAGTCTTTCTCTGAATTGACATGCATGAGTTTTTCATGAGGGAATATTCAGTTAACTCGAGTAAGACTTGTGGATGCACTAGCGCACCAACTGACTGTTAGTCCTCTATTAGTTCCACAAATAGTTAGAACTAATTTGACTGCTCACAACTCAGTAAACTGTGTTAATCTAATTACGACTCAAATAAACTCATCTTGGACCCCTAAAATCTAGGGAGAACATATATATGACTACAAAAAGACTTCCAACTCGAAATTCCTAGGCTAATTAAGCTAATTAAACTTAACTAACTATTTACGAGTTGCTATGGGAATAGAATTCGATTTTAATTCTCAGTTTAATTCAAGGACAAATTAAACTAGAATTTCTTGTTTCCATTTCTCAACACTCCCTCTCAAGAAGAAAGGGATTATCAACTACCTTGATCTTGTCTCTGTGAAACTTGAATTTACATTTTGGCAATACCTTTGTCAAAATGTCAGCATCTTGCTCCTCTGTGGGAATGAAATCTAACAACATGATCCACCTCAATACACAATCTCTAAGATGATGATATCAGATATCAATGTGGTTGGACCTATCATGAAAAACTAGATTTTTAGAGAGTTTGATACAACTCTGATTATTGTAGTAAATCATTGTTGGATCCTTCTTCTAACCAAATAGGCCAACCAGGATCTCCCTCATCCAGATGGCCTCACATGCCACCTAAATTTTAGCCATGTGCTCTGCCTCTGCCAAACTAAGTGCAACCGATCTTTGTTTCCTACTGTACCAAGAAACTGTCACTGACCCAATACTAAAAATCCCTCCTAATGTGCTTTTTCGGTCAGATGGACTTCCTGCCCAATATGCATCTGTGAAACCTTGAAGATTCACTCTCTGTACCTGTTTGTACCATAATCCGTACTGAGTAGTGCCCCTGAGTTATCTCAATACATGCTTTGTTGCCTTCCAGTACAACTTGGTAGGCCTAACCATTGCTTGACTAAGTTGGTTAATTGCATATCATAAATTCGGTCATGTGTTCACCAAGTGCATGAGTGAATCCACAAGCTAGCTATAAACAGTAGCTTCCACTACCTCTCTTGAAGTAGCATCCTCCTTCCTCTAGTTACTAGCTAGAGTAGTCTTCATAGGCTTGCAACTCTCCATGTGGAACCTTCTGAGTATCTCTTTGGCATACTTTCCTTTAGGCACAAACAACTCCCCATCACCCTATCATACTTCCATGCCTAGAAAGTAATGAATAAGCCTCAATTCCTTCATCTCAAACTATCTTGCAAGGTCCTCCTTGCGATATTTGATCAGTTGATCATTACCTGCCAGTATGAGATCATCAACATAAATTATAATGATCAACATCTTACCTTCCACCACTATGTGGTACATGTTCCCACCCACTTCACTCTTCGTGAAGCCTAACCTGGTGAACTAGTTGTCTATCGTGGTGTACCAAGCATGAGGTGCTTGCTTCAAATCATACAATTCTCTCTTGAGTCGGCACACATGCAAATCACAGTCGAAGGTTGCAAAACCTTCAGGCTACTCTATGTACACTTCTTCCTCAATCATACCATTAAAAAAGGATTTCCTTACATCCATTTGATTTATCTTCCACCCCATTTGTGCTGATAGTTCCAATATATATATGATCGACGAGTACCTTGCAACAGGTTCAAGGGTCTCATCATAGTCAATCCCCTCTACATGTGAAAAGCCACGGGCCACAAATCTAACCTTATTCTTCTCCACACTACCATCTGTAACTTGATTTACCTTGTAAATCCAACAAGAGCCACAATGGACTTATCCTGTGGTCTCAGGACCACATCCCAAACAGTATTACGAATTATGGAGTCATACTCCTCCACCATGGCGTCAACTCAAATCGGATGCTGCACTGCTTCCTTAAATGAAGATCGCTTTGTCACAACACATCCCCTCATAAGAGCCATGCATCTAGTGCACCTGTCAGGTGACCTCCTCTGTTTGCACTGTGATGTGGTTCCTCCGACATTCACTCTAGCATACGACAAAAATCTATTCGTCTCTATGGTACGATTTCTCCCATCTCTGGAAGACTCTATCTGAGTGGATGTCTCCACTCCTGAATCGTCTACATGTGTTTGATTCACATCAATCTAAGGCTTCTAAACCTTACAAGCTAAAATCTCCTCAGCTGCATGTAGTTGAAGCTCTCTCTCAAGGGAAACTCGTGTGGCCTTCTCCTCATTGAATTTGACATCCTTGCAAACCACTGACATCCTGCTAGTCGACAAGAACACTTGATAGTTGTGAGGTGTACCAATGGACCGCAAAAATATCCCCAACTCTATTGTCATCTCAATATTCCTCCATGCATATTTGGTCACATGAAAATACATTGATGACCCAAAAATCCTAAATTGACCAACATTTGGCCTCTTCCCGTAATAAGCCTCCTCTGGTGTCTTCATCCCATGTATCCAATGTGGGTTGCGGTTCTAAACATAAACCTTTTTTTTGCATGCCTCAATCCACAAGTGTAGTGGGAGACCCTTATCATGCAACATCACCCTTGTTTCCCCTACTATGCTTATTTTCTTCCTCTCGACCACCCCATTCTGATGAGGGTTATGGGGTGCTGTCAACTACTATTTAATCCCTTTCACTACACAAAAGTTTCTTAGACTTGTTTGAGACATACTCACCACCGTTATCACTCCATAGAGATTTAACCTTCTTGCCCAACTTTTTCTCCACCAATGCTTTAAACTCACAAAACTTTGTGATGGTTTGATCCTTTTTCTGCATAAAAAAATATCCAACATTTTTTTAAAAAGTCATCAACAAATATAACATAATACTTGTGTTTGGTTGTGGATTCTATTGAGAATGGTCCAGACACATCTGAATGGATTCACTCTAGAATAGATCCCACTCGAATGTGTCTATCGTGAAAGGAAGACTTCATGTATTTACACAAAGTACACCCCTTTCATGTATCAACTTTCTCTAGCGTATATTTGGGGAAATGATGGAGATCTATTCCATGATCTTCAAAGCCCCGTGATGCAAGTGGCCCAATCGCCTATGCCACAATTTGCCAAAATCTCGGCTCTCCACCATCTATACTTTCATGCTCAAAGAAACACAATCTTCTACCTCCATCTTATAGAGATTCTTCACCCAAATCCCTATCTTCTTTACTTGACCCATGTCTATGTGTTGAAGGAACGCCTTTCCTTTCAAGAAGATCACATCATAACCTCTATCCTCAAGCATGGTAATGGATACCAAGTTCTTCTTCAACCTGAGCACATACATAACATTCTTCGAGGTGAGTGGAGATCCATGCTCCCTCTGAAAAGTAACCATGCCCAATCCAGTGGCACTATACCTCTTGTCGTCACCCATTTTGATATGCATTTGGAGATCTTTCTGCTCTAGGTCACTGAATAACTCCTTCTCGCCAGCCATGTGCAATGAAGATCCAATGTGACAGAATCCTGATAACTATGCCAACTCTTTGGGAGTCCCAAAAGAGCAAGACTTACCATATCATGCTCGACAGCTATGATTCCAACACTTCCAAGTTCATCACGACATTGAGTAAACTTGGTCAAGTATTTTGGAATAGTCTCATCTTTCTTCATTTTGATTTTTCGTAGTTTGTCCTTTAGTGCCATTTTTCTTTGGTCATTGTTGTTTGGATACAAGTTCGTCAATTCTTTCCACATAGCATACAGGGTTTTCTTTCCATGGAGACTCAAGACAATGTGGTCTCGAACTCCCTCAAGGATTATCCGCCTCGCCTTAACCAGATTTTGTGCATCCGATGCTTCTGGATTAGGAATGTATTGATCAACAAATTCCTTCAAGCCATTATCCTCCAATATAACCTCCATCCTATATAATTCGAGTTTCCTTCCAAGGCATACTTGAGCCACAAACCATAGAATTTCGTCTGAAGTATGCATTACAAATTCGAATTTCACCTTTAAACCAAAACTCAAAACTTTGAAATCTCCTCTAGTATATTGAATTCAACTCTGATACCATGTAACATTTTCTATAGATTCACAAGTTCAGGCAATTTACTAAATCACAGGACAAGGATCTACTTCTACTCTCAACCAACAGAAACAAATAGATTGATGAAAGAAATATGAATAAGAATAAGACAAATCAATGACATATAACATAATAAGTTTTCCTAGGGAAAGCCATAGCTCAAAACCTCGCCTATCTATATTGCATTAAATCATAAATATGAGTGAAGATACAAAGCTTGTTCTCACAAGAACAATTCCACACAAGTATGCTCAACTCTCTGCCTCACAAGCCTACTATTAGTCAACACTTAGCCAATTTCCATTGCCTTCCAAGCTCCTATTTCCTTGCGGAATTCCTAGGATGAATAACTCGTATTTAAAGGGAATTCATGCCTCCAAAACTGCACAATCCAAACACAGGTCCTTCTCTGATTTCATGCATGATATTTACAACTCAGTAAATCATACAACTGATAGTACAATGTCCCTGTAGTCTAGTCTCAACTGGGTCTTTCTCTAAATTGACATGCATGAGTTTATCATGAGGGAATCTTCAATTAACTAGAGTAACACTTGTGGCTGCACCAATGCACCAACTGACTGTTAGTCCTCTATTAGTTCCACAAACAGTTAAAACTAATTTAACTGGCCACAATTCAGTAAACCAAGTTAATCTAATTATGACTCAAATAAACTCACCGTGGACCCTTAAAATTTAAGGAGAACATATACATGATTACAGAAAGACTTCCAATTTCAAGTTTCTAAGCTAATTAAATTAATTAAACTTAATTAACTATTTACAAGTTGCTATGAGAGTAGAATTTAATTTTAATTCTTAGTTTAATTCAAGGACAAATTAAACTCAAATTTCTTGTTGCCATTTTTCAACATAGAAATTATTTGATGTGTACATTTTTTTAATATATTAATTTATGATTATATTTACAATACATTATCATGTTAAATATATTTAGTTTAAATTCTATATTACCTTTTATAATATTATTTAAATTCTATATTACCTTCTATAATATGATTTACCATAAATGTTATACATTATATTATGTTAAAATATTCATTAACCTATCACATTTAAAATGTAATTATTATTACATGTTTTAATATAATATAATTATTTACAACATATTACATTACATTACAACGTTGTGGACCCAAGAAATAGTTGTGGACCCAACATTGAAGATAGGACCTAATGCACTTTTCCTATCACATGACTCCTTGCTTAATCTACATCAGTGAAGCCTTGCAACTTCACTCCCTCTGTCTGTTTGTACCGTAATCCATATTGGGTAATGCCTTTGAGGCACGGTAACACATTATTTGTTGCCTTCCAATATAATTTGGAAGTCCTGACAATAGCTTGGCTAAGCTGGTTGACTACATAGCACATGTCGGGTCGTGTGTTCACAAGATACATCAATGAAGCCACAAGCTTCCTCTCAATGGTAGCATTAACTTCCTCACCTAAAGAAGCATACTCCTTCCTCTAGTTTGTTGCTATATATGTGTCCATGGCCTTACAATTCTCCATGTGAAATCTCTCAAGTATCTCAGTCATATACTTGCCTTGAGACACAAACAATTCATCATCACCTTAGACATAAATATCAAATGTCCAGTTATAATAGCTGACATTTAATATTTAAAAGAAAAATAAAAACATGAGAGAGAGATTGTTTTAAGAAGGGGCATGTATTAACATTTTAATATGAAGAATGTGAGTTACAAATAAAATATTTCAATTTGAACTATGTATATATTATCTAAAATGAGTGTGAATAAAAAAATTCTTATACATAAAAGATTTTATTAGTATTTCTCTCAAAACCAACAGATCCATCTTATCTCTAAATCTACCAAGAGCCTAGAACAATCAAAAAGAGGTTTGCATCTTGAGATATTTGATCTCTCTCTACCCTTCGTAGATGTGGAGTTAAGATAAATTTATGCTAGTTTAGTTAAGCTTTTTTACCAACATGAGATGTATGATGACTATCTTGATGTTTATCATGGATTGATGCCTATCAACCTTTACCAACCATTTAAAATAAAGGTCGATGAGCATCAATATAGTTATGATACATCTCATGTTGCTAAGAAAACTTAACTAAACTAGTGTAAATCTATCTTAACTCCATATCCACCAAGGGTAGAGAGAGATAAAATATCTCAAGATGCAAGAGTCTTTTTAATTCCTCTAGGCTCTTGGTAGATTTAAAGATAAGATGGATCTATGTTGGTTTTGAGAAAAATACTAATAAAATATTTGAAGTATAAGAAATTTTTTATTCCCACTCATTTATATAATATATACATAGTTGAAATTGAAATATTTTGTTTGTGACTCACATTCTTCATATTAAAATGTTAGTACATGCTCCCTCTTAAAACAATCTCCCTCTTTCTCATGTTTGTTATTTATATTTTTCTTTTAAATATTAAATGTCAACTGAACATAAGATGAATCACACATCATATAATATCAATAATATTATTTCTACATGTTGTCTATCAAAGTTATAGTAGTAAGGAATTACGTATCTTCTTCATACTAAAAAGGTAAATTAAATATTTTTTACTTTCAATTACTTTATCTCTCTATATAAATATAAAGTTCATGTAAAACTAAGGTGGAAATTGAAGTATTTTATTTATGGCTAAAGTTGATTTTTTTTTTTTATTGATATCTTTAAATAGACATCATTCATAATAAACATCAAAATGCTTAATTATCATCCATCTCAAGTGCTAAAATTAGAAAATATATATAAGAATTAACTTAATTAGAAAATATATATAAGAATGAACTTAACCATAGAGATTCTTCCACTTTATCATAGATATTCCTGATATGTAAATGAGCTTTTTTACAATACTATTGACCAATACTAGGGCTTCTCAATACGGCATGTCGAAAAAGACATAACTCATTTCATATGAAGATATTTTGTAATTTTTTTATATTACTAACAATATTTTAGAATATTCTATAGAGGTTAAATACCTACAATGCACCTAATAATATTGATAATAAAATTAAAATTGTGAAAGCCTTATTCTAAAATACACATGGCTATGGACATAATTAATTATAAAATAATCACTATATAAATTAAACATGTATACATTTAAAAAAAACATGTAACAAGTTTTGCTAAAGAAAACTTCTGTGATCCATAATTAAGAGGAAAACTCTTTAGATTAATCACATGGGATTTATAATTTATAGGAAAACTCTTTTAGATTAATCACATGAGATTTTTGGGGTCAAAGTTACCCTATATTGTGGTTCATCATAAGGACATGGATGGAGAATAAAAACTAAAATGAAAAATATAAATAATGTTGAGATATTCTAAAAAATTCCAATAATAAATGAAAATAATACGTTAAAAAACCAAATAAAAGACCAAAAACTACTACCTAATTAATCAATAATTAAAATACACTATTAGAAAACAATAAAATAAATATAATTTTTTTATATAAAAATAATATATTATAAAAAATATTATGCTATTTGTTATAAGAAAAAAAAAATAATTTAAACTAATAAAAAATAACAAATAATATTATATATTAATAATAATATGAAAAGAAATAACTATCAATAAAGAAATCCAAAAGAACATTCAAATTACCATAGAAAAAATATAAAAAGAAAACGGATAAACTAAAAACTAATCAAATTGCTAAGAAAATATCCTCTTAAAAATCTATTCATCAATATCTAAAAAAATAAAATCTACATTTTTTTATTATATATTATAATGCATTAATTAATAAACTCTACTCACTAATGAAAAGTCTAATTCAAATTTAATAATAAATAAATAAATAATATATATTTATAAATAATAAATATTGATTGATAGCCAACTAAATTGATAAATAAAATAAAAATAAACAATTTAATAACTAATATATAATATAATATAATATAAAATTTAAAATATAGGTGATAAAATAAAAATAAAACTAAAAATAAACAAACTACTACGTCAATAAACTACTAAGATATATTTAAATAAATAAATAATTGAATACACATTAAACAAACAAAATGAAAAGATTAAATAATATTAATAAAAAACTAGAAAATGTAAAATGAAAAAATCCTTCAAAAAAAAAGTCAATAAGGAAACAAAAGAATAAAAAAACATTATATATCTATGATTTTTATTTTATTACATTAGATTAATATTTAAGAAAAAGTTCGAGATCATGTTAACTTATATATATATGGGAAAGAAAGAAAAAATTATGATGAAAGGGCATGAATCCAATTTTTACTTATCTTCCACGCTTCATCTTTATTTAGATTGCTCGCATGTTTGTGAATTTCCAAAACTTCCTTAAACTTCCTATGAAATAAGTGATCAATATTAGCAATGATCTTAGACTCTTCAATACAAATTTAATGTCTAGATTTTTCCGCATGTTTCGTTAAGGTAGAAGAGCGAGATCTATTATGCTTGATATTTGTAGCGTGCTCTTGAATTCTCTGCTTCACAAATCAACCAGTTTCTCTAATGTAGGGCACACCAAAGGAGAAAAGGATTAAGTAAACACCCTTTAACTCCTTAGGGTCCACATGGTCTTTAATTTATCTAAGGAAGCTGTAGTTGGTCTTAAGAGGTTTAAAGGTGGTACGAACTTTATTTCTCTTAAGAATGCGAACTATCTTGTCAGTGGTACCAAGAATGAAAGGAAGATGCACATAGTCAACGAAATCATTGGGATCTTTCTTTTGGCTGAGTCCTTTCCTAGCTTTTTGGAAATCCATGAGACCTTGGGATCTACTATAGCCATTGTTTTTATAAAATTTAAGGAAATGGTGTTTTTCCTTTTCAAGGTTACTCTCATCAGAAATCCGTAGGGCTTAGGTAACCAGTGTGTTAAGGACACCTTACTTCTGAGCTGGACAATGATGAGAACTAGAATCAAGGTGTTGCTCAGTGTGAGTTTTTTTACAAAAAACTTGATGAGAAAATGAAACTTCACCCTTCTTAGAGATAAGAACATCAAGTAATGGGAGTCTATAATTAACTTATGTGTCCATTGTGAACTTGATGGAGCTAGATTGATTGTTAACAAGCAAAAGGAAAGATTCCAACTTGTCCCGACCATGGGGCCAACTAATGAAGGTGTCATCAACGAACCTCTTCCAAATCTTCGGATGAATCAGAGAAAAAGCCAAATCTCTAGTTTCAAAGTCTTCCTTGAACAAGTTCGCTACAACTAGGGAGAGTGGAGAACCCATGGCTCCTCCACAAGTCTGTACATAGAATTCACCTTGGAAATTCACCCTCACTTTACCATGAAGATTTTTAATCTTAAACAAGATTTGTTACAATACCCTGGGCCAATACCATGGCTTATCAATACATGTCCAAAAAATAGTAACTCATTTCATATGACACTTGGTCATATGATAAATTTTTTTAATTAATAAATTTAAATAAAACCACAAAAAAAGCATAACTATTTTGGAGATAAAACTTTACCTTTGATTTGTTTATACTACTAAGAATAGCCTATAATATTCTATGGAGGTTAAGTCCATGCCATCTACCTAATAATGATTGATAGTTAAAATAGATTTCGAAGTTTTTTTCCAAAATAAACAAGTTTATCAACATCGTTATTATTATTATTATTTTTCTATGTAGTTCATGTACCGTGACCACTATTTCTATAGAATGTGATTGCTATTTCCATAAAATATTTATTTATAGTAGGTTACCACTATGTCCGTGGAATATTTATGCCAAGAAAATCCACCCAGAGTAATCACTTCTAGCTAGATCAACCATGGAGAGAATTGAACCAGTGACATATCAATAGCAAATGTGCTTTAACTATGGCAACTAAAGAAATTGTTATTACTACTCTTAATCTTCTTATACATTTTTTTTTTTTAATTTTTTTTGCTCCACACATTTTCCATTCAAAATTTTTATCAATTGATTTGGTTTACTCTTTTTTATTTATCTTTAACTTTTCACTTATTTTTATTATTTTTTTGACTGGTGGAATTAGTAATGTGCCGACTCTCATACTCGTGTGACACAACATCAATCCCCAACATCTACCACTATAACCTCCAAGTGCAACTGCACCGCCCCCAAGCACAATGCACATGTAAGACACAATTTAAACTTGTGACCTCCATAGCGACACAAACATGAAATAATGATTGAAAATAAAATATATTTCAAACAATGGTAT
>APFE030855794.1:25161-44404 GCA_000404065.3 Pinus taeda | reverse complement strand
ATGCCCAATGGTTTGAAACTTATCACACTTTACCTTGCCTCTCTGCTTGGAATTTCTACCTGGCATACACCTTCCATCCAAACAAAACAACAAAACCCCTGTACCCAACAACTAGCCTAAAATCACCAATAACAAGGTTAAATCATTAAGAGAGAGCCCTCTCTGATTGCAGGTGGGCTAGAACTTGCAATCCAAGGATTGGTTTGTGGTTTCCTCGGCCGTATCCCTACGGGAGCTTAGGGACAACCTGAGTGATAACAGACATAATTACCACTCCTCAAACTATCATTATAGAAGGACATATCAAGAAGAGAAATGTTCAAGAATTGAAAGATCACATCGAGTCTCAAGAAATCAATCTGACCATATCTTGTAATGCAGTGGAATAAATTACCACTCCTCAAACTATCAAGATAGAAGGGCATATCAAGAAGAAAAATGTAAGAGTATTGATTGATTTTGGTAGTACCCATAATTTTATTGATTGTAAGATAGCCAAGGAACTAAATTGCTTCCAATATCCAACACGAGAGTGTCAATTGATGGTTGCAAGTGGAGGAACCATAAATCGCTCTAGAAAGTGCCATAATATCCTGCTATCCATGGGAGAGTATGTATTGAATAGCCCAATTCTTTCCATTCCAATGGGTGGTGCTAACGTTTTACTAGGAGTCCAATGGCTACAATCTTTGGGTATGATAGCTTTTAATTTTCAAGAACTTTTCTTGAAATTGTTTTGAGAAGGAAAGAAAGTTGAATTGAGGTGCATCAAAGGAAAACCTAGAAAGTTAATCAACCCTAACAGCATGATAAAGCTTCTAAATAAAGAATAGTGGGGTGTAATTGCACAATTATGTTCACTAGAGCATCCCACATTGAAATCATGTATTTCTCCATCTCCCCAAAACGTTTTGGACAATCATTCCATAGTATTTGAGACTCCCAAAGGCCTCCCACCTATTCGTGATCATGATCATGCTGTTCATTTTATTCCACGAAGTGTTCCTCCAAACATCAGACCTTACATATATCCATATGCCCAAAGGAGTGGGAACTCATTCAAAAGTTACAAAAGATACCAGTTCAAACAATATTACAAAAAATTGACAAGGAAGGAAAAATCATATTGGAACCTGAAGCAGTCACAGAACCAAGAAATCAAAAGCTACGAAATACATCAATTTCAGAGTATCTCATGAAGTGGAAGAACTTACTTGTTGAAGATTCAACATGGGAGGACAAGAATTTATACAGAGGCATCAAGAACTACTCAAGCATTGAGGACAACAATTTTTCAAGGAGAGGGGCATGTTAGGTCCCTATACTACTAGTGTAACCCCTTATTGCTATTAGAACAACCCCCTTAGTGTATTGTTGTGCCCATGTAGTCCCCATATTGTTATTATTGTGCCCTATAGAAGCCCAATATTGTTATGATTGTGCCCTTACATTATTATTTTTATGTCGGATTTGACTATATTATGACCTCTTAGACTCCTATATATAGAAAGGATGTATTGTCATTTGTATCATCTAAGAATTATTCATTTGCGTAATGTAAAGGAGGTTTCCCCCTCGAAGAGGCTTATTCCTAAGGCGTTCATCTATCTTTTCTATGTTTTTGTGAGCTGGTTTCATAACACTAGATAGGTTGTGTCGGCTTGATGAGATCTGCCCTTGCTCCGCAGACCATGGGATTGTATAAAAACGAGGTTTTAGAGGAGTCTAAGGGGGTGAATTTAGTTAAGTGGAGTCATTGATGAGTTTATAAAGGAGCTAAGTGAGAGAGTCTTAGCATAGGAAGAAGGCCCTGTAGCTAAGTGCACATAGGCCTAGGGTAAAAGTCCCCAGTTGAGTGCGCGGACCCATATAGTTGTGTGCGCAGGGTAGTCAGAGTCTGTACTAAACATTTGGATCATCAATAAGGAAGAGTATTTTGAAATTTTTGTGTATTTTACTTCTGTCAATTGCATGTGATTATGTTATGTTAAGCATTGGGTTTATGTTTTATTGTTAAATTGATGCGCGAATCTATATGTTTTCCTCAGTTATATGAATGCAAGTAGAGATATATGTTTACATAAAGATAATCTAAATTGCATGATAGAATTGGCTACCACTTAAGATAATTCGGTGAACTATACAACCAAGTAGTTATAGATCCACGTCAATTACGAGATGTCTTGTTAGGGTTACGTAAAGGACAATCCCATACCTTCGCGGAGGCTCTGAAAGAATAATAGAGAAGTACATCGATAAACCCTAAAGGTTTATCAATCTGCGTGAAGGTAGAGTTAAGGTATAAAAATGACATCACAACCATCTCAGGGTGTAGAAACTTGGTTGCTGCATCCCCCCATACTACTTTGTGTGAGACTTTATTCTGTGCTCCATGTATTGATGCCGAAAGGGCTAGTAGTGTAGGGATTTACTTGACTAACTAAACATTGAACGTGGGTGAGGCCCATCAAGCCAACAAACCTATAATTAATAAACAAATAAAAACTAAATAAACCTAATTAATAAACATACAATTATAAATAAAAATATTCTCTCTATATATATAAATAATAACTATAACTTAATATTCATTTTATTATAGAAATTAAAATTATATATGTAACAATATGTATTTTTAGGTTTTAATTAAATTAAAAATTAAATTCATATTTGGATTTTCCAAATGTAGAAAGGAATCAAATATCTCAAGACACTTTATCAATTTTTTAATTAAAAAGATGTTTAGATCATGAGAGATTTAGTCCAAGTAAATTTAGAATTACAATAGAACTATGTTGAGTTATCTTATTCTTTAATATTACTTATTTGATTTTAGTCCAGTCACATTCTCAACTCAGAAAAGAACTCACTTGAGAAGAGATGATAGAATGTGTATATGTGTATAGAGAGAGATTTTAATTTTTAAATTTGATATTAAGATATTCATTGTAAAAGTATATCAAATAAATATATATTTAAATGTCGAAATATGTAATGATAGTGTGGTGATTAATATCTACAAAATTTGATCATTTTAAGGATTAACCTGTAATAATAATGGTGGTGGTTAATATGTATTAAATTTGATCATGTGAATCGATAAAAGATAAGAATTAATTGATTTGCTTTAACATTTATTATCAAATTTTCGACTATTAGATTATTTGATATAACGATGGACTGTTTTGACACTTTTACTCATCCATATTATGGGGACTGCAATAGCTATGATTTCAAGCATTGAGTTCCATTTGCAGTTAGTAATGAATCCTACAATGGTTGGATGGGATAACATTTGCAGCTGATTGCACCATGAAACAAGGAGCCCCTCCCCATGTTATCCACAAAGCGCAAAACGTCGATCAATTTGGTTGACGGATTGAAATCCAGAAGTAATCCATTAGAGGTTTGAGCTGAACGAACCTCAAGACCAAGATTATGAGCTTCCTTCTCAATAGGATCATCTTGTTAAGGACTATGAGTGTTAGCTTTAATGATCTGCTGGTGTCTTTGGTGTGTGTTAACGAAGGCAACTATAACACCTTTGGAAGCAATATTCTTTGTGAACTTCATCATGGGAGTTATGTGACCTTGTGCTGGGGATGGAAAGACAAAGGCATCCAAGGGTTCTGGATTGCGAGTCATTTCCAAAAATGCAAGGATCCAAGATTGCAAGCCATTTGATTGTTAGATTGTGACCTACAACATTTCATGGCTAATGACTAATTAACGCAGAGGTATTGAAATATAAGTATTGGGTGGGATTGGTTTAGTGAATCCAAAGTTTAGTTGAATCCAAGTAATATAACACTTTAGGTGATTATATTTAAATAACTTGGGCTATAATTAATATTAGAAAAAAATGGAAAATAGTGGCTTGTTTAGAGGGTACCTTTCTCTTTTAACTCATCCTGAAGAATTAGGTTCTAACTTGCCCTATGTGGGGATTCAAAGGTTTAGTTGTGTGTGTTTTACGCAACAGAGTTGTGGGGAAAAATTCTCATCTATTTTTTTAGTACCGAAATACCAAATTCATTTGGACTGATTTGGAATCTTACATAAAGTTACATGATTTGCAGAACAAAGAATGAAATCTAGAATTGTTTTAAATAATTACTTACTGCTACGGCATGGGGCATAATTAAAATGTATTAAAGACAATATAATGCCTTGACCTTAATATTTTGGTGAGAAATCTATTTCACTTTCTCAAAGCCACTCTCTAAGGACAATTAACCGTTTCTCTAGTGAGATGCCTATAATTTATATAGGAAAATCCTATGGACTTTCTGATGGGTCTAGTCATATGTTCCTTTTTATGGTGACTTAGGTTTTACACTACATCTCTCATAAAATGATTTATTTCTTGGGAAAGGATATGTAACTCATGGAAGAAACAATTGTGCAGGCTTATATGCTCTCCATGCCTTACTATATCCTACGATATCCCTTAATCTCTATAATTTAGATGTATTTGCATATTATATAATGGTTATAGAATCGATACTAAATAAGTATTAGATTGCTAGTCCAAGACCTATTAATATAGCCTTATAGGTGTGTTTTATGATGTTTTATTTTCTTGTGTTCTAACATTATTTTATGATCAACTCGATAAGCTCTACGAAGCCTTTGCAACCTAATTTTAATATATTAATCACCAAGGAATTCAATAATGACATCCTCAATTTGTGAGAGACATTAAATGCACTAAATCACCCGTGAAAATGAAGGGTGAAAATGAAGAACTTTTATGAGGTGGTAAATGGAACTTGTCTAAACTAGTTCATATGAGTCTTATCTTATTTAACTTCCTCTACTATGATTTATTATAATAAAAAAATTATATTTGTGATAAATGTATTTATTTTCCTCTACTAAAATTTATTATAAAAATAAATTATATTTATGATAAAAGTATTTCTAACACTCTATTTGGACTCCACTTCATATTATTTAATGGTATCATAGAACACAAAAAAATGTCCTTATTTGGATCTATAGAGAAAGAGTGAAAAAATTATTGTTTGGATATCATTATATATAGGATGTTTTTAGTAGAAACTGAGATCTCATAAATTAAAATATAAGTCAAAATGGTGTTTCTCGTTAGAACTATAATTTTAAAATCTATTTTCTTATAATAAAGTAATGAATATTCACATTGTGTCATAGTTATGATTTTGAAAAGAAGATGAATAGACTAAGAAATTTGAAAATGATTAAATAGAAAATATTATAAAATTTAATTTTAAATGTGTTTATAAATTTAATTTTTAAGAAGAATATATTAATACTTTTAACACATTTGAATTTTTAAAGAATAATGAAATAGATTCATATAAAATATAAATTCAATTCCATATAATTTTTTATAGAATAAGGAAATAGATTCATATAATATGTAAATTCAATAGCACATGATAAATTGATGATTCAAAAGAGTATCGAGCATTAACATGGAAATGTAAATTAGAGAAGCGAAATGGGAGAAAGCATGGATTTATAAAGTATAGACTGAGTTATCATAGAGGGAAGTTTTCCTATTACACTCACTTACTTTTGATAACACTGATTGAGATGGTTCACTATCTTTCAATTTTCTACTCATGTGTTTCCCCTTCAAACCTTCAACAAAGATCTCCATGTTTCTATCCAAAGATCCTCCTCTAGTTTAGAGCATACTTCACACACAATAGATTTATACTCAGAGACTTAGATGGAAATAGCAAAGAATAATTTCAGAGACACACAAATGGAGAAATAACAAGATTACTAAATCAAAAACAACGGAATAGATAAAACAATCACAGGAGAACATAAATCACTTTGCATTACATAATAGGCCTAGACCTTGGCTTTCCTTCCTTGGCTAGAGAAATTACAAATTTATAGAGGCTGAAGAAAGATCTAGAATCCTGCATGTGATTTAGATGGATATCTGAAAACTAATGGCGGTGTAGAAGGATATAGAATCTTGCATGTGATTTAGATGGAGATCTAGAAACTAATGGTGGTGTAGAAGGATCTAGAATCCTGCATGTGATTTGGCTTCACACTTGACATTCTCCCACTTGAAGCCAAATAAGAGCCATGAATCAAGTCACAATGAGTCCTACCATGCCTCTAAATAACTCCTGTTTATTTCATGGTATAATTTTAGTGAGCATACCAGCGTGGTTCCTATCTGTATGGATCCTTTCCAAGGATAATTGTTCTTCCTCCAACACATGTCGGATCTAATGGTACCGTAAGTCAATGTGCTTGGTTTTTTAATGAAATGCTGGGTTTTTTGCCAAGTGAATGACACTCTGACAATCACAATATAACAGATACGTGTCTTGCTTTATTCCTATCTCTCCCAGGAATCATTGCATCCACAATATCTCTTTACAAGCTTCTGTTGCAACTATGTACTCTGCTTCTGTTGTAGAGAGGGATACTATTCTTTGTAGCCTTGACACCTAAGATACTACTGCACCTACAAATGTATACAAATAACCTGTAGTGGACATTGTAGTGTCCATATCTTCATCCATATCCACATCTGTAAATCCTTCAAGCATAGTCTCATCATGACCAAAACATAAACAATAATGACTAGTATCCTTGAGATACCTCAAAATCCATTTTACTACTTGCCAATGTCGTTTGCCTGGATTGGTAAGGAACCTACTCACTACTCCCACTCAATATGTAATGTCTAGTCACGTGCATACCATGGCATACATCACGCTGCCAACTGCTGACGCATTAGGAATCTTCATCATCTTTTCTTTCTCCTTGTCATCACTAGGACATAATTCAGTACTTAGTTTGAAGTGGCTGTAAGGGGTGTATCAACAGGCTTGGCATGCTTCATATTAAACCTATCAAGCACATTCTTGATACATTTTTCTTGTGACAGCCACAACCTTTTGTTTTTTCTGTCACGCATAATCTGCATGCCCAATATCTGTTTTGCTGGTCCCAAATTATTCATTGTAAATTTTCTACCCAAATCTTTCTTCAATCTATTGATCTTGTTCTTATCATGCCCAACAATCAACATGTCATTCACATATAACAATAATATGATATAGTTTCCTTGATCATACCTTTTGATATAGACACAATGGTCATCTTCCAACCTCGGAAAACCATATTCCAACATGAATGAATGAAATTTCTTGTACCATTATCGAGGTTCCTATTTCAACCCACAAAGACTCTTCTTCAACCTACAAACAAGGCCTTCTTTGCCTTTTTCTATGAATCCTTCTGGCTGCTCCATATAAATTTCTTCCTCCAATTCACCATGAAGGAAAGAAGTTTCTACATCTAACTGTTCTCACTAAGTCTAAAGCAACAAATAGACCAAGAATGACTCTAATTGATAACATTTTAACAACAAGCGAGAAAATTTCAGTGAAGTCAATACCTTCTTTTTGGGAAAAACCTTTCACCACCAGCCTTGCTTTATACCCCTCCTTTATTTCACCACCTTCATGCTTAATCCAGTAAACAAATTTTTTTTGTAGAGCCTTTCTACCTTTTGGGAGGTTTACAACCTCCCAAATTTTATTTTCCACGAAAGAGTTAATTTCTTCTTCCATTCTTCATTGTGCTCAACTTTACAGGTTTCTTGAAAACAATTAGGGTCACCTTCATCAGTCAACGAAATATAGTTTGAAGGAGGAAACCTTTGTGAAGGCTTATGAGGCCTAGAAGATCTGTGAACCAACTGTGGTGGTGCATTACCAAGTCGAATCTCCTGTAAAGGTTTCTACAAGATTCTTCTTCTTGTTGTTCATCATTTTCCACTTGTTGTTCTCCATGCTCCTGAATTTGTTATTCATTTCTTTGTATTGGTGGTATGTTTTCTTATTACTCTTCAAACCTGTCAATAATCTTCTTGACCTCCAACTCACCTATAGTCCTCTTGAACATTTCTGACTCATTAAATATAACACCTCTGCTTCTAATAATTTTATGTTTGACAAGATGCCATAGACGATAACCAAAATCTTCATCTGCATATCCCAAAAAAAATGCATTTCATAGATTTATCATCTAGCTTAATTCTATTTTCTTGGGGAATATGTACAAATTCTTTACATCCAAAGATTTTCAAGTGAGAATAATTCAATTCTTACGAATCCAAACTTATTTAGGGATATCACCATCCAAGGATGTAATTGGATATCTATTTATGAGGTAGCAAGCAGTCCTGACTGCTTCAGCCCAAAAATTCTTCTCCAAACCAGAATTGGAAAACATACTTCGCACCTTTTCCATGATGGTGTGATTCATCCTTTCTGTGACACCATTCTATTGAGGAGTACCAAGTACAATCTTCTCATGCTTTATTCCAAACCTGTTACAATATTCTTTAACTAAATTTCAGCAATATTCTCCACCATTATCTGTTCTTAAATATTTGAGCAATTTGTTAGTCTCTGTTTCAACAACAACATGAAAATTTTGAAATATTCCAAACACTTAAATTTTACTTTTCATAGGATATGCCAAACCATCCTAGATGCATCATCTATAAATGTTACAAAATATGATGCTCCACCTAATAATTTGATGTTAATAGACCTAAACACATCTGAGTGTACTAATTCTAACACAGTTTTCTTTCTGTCATGGCCACCTCTAAGGAGTGAAACCCTTCTTTGTCTACCATATATACAATGTTCACAAAGATCAAGATTGTATGATTTCAAACCTAGCAATAAATTTTTACCAACATGGATTTTTAAGCCCTTCTCGCTCATGTGACCCAAACACTTATGCCACAGATCTGCTGAATTTCTTTTTTTTTGTGGCAGCAGCCAAATTTTATTTTCCTATCAGTGTCTTCAATGTGTATAATTTTCCTATATTGGGTTCTTTTGCCATGACCCATGCTCCTTTGCTAACTTTCCAGCCTCCTTTTCTAAAGCTTGTGGAATAGCCTTCATCATCCAGTTGTCCCATAGAGATTAAACTCATGCGCATTTATGATACATGCCTAACCTATTTCAACAATATATCTTGTCCATCTTTCATCTTGATTTGGACATCTCCCACTCCAATAGTGATGTAAAAATGATTATTCCATAAATGCACTCTACCATAATCACTAGGGTTAGATGAAACAAAACTATCTTTGCATGGAGTTACATGGTGAGCTTCCCTAGAGTCAAGGATCCAATCAAAGCTATTTCTAGATGTATATACACACACATCCTATACTGAAACAACAAACAACACATCACCACCTCTAGCTACAATAGTAGTCTCACCTTCATTTGTGCTAGATGACTTGTGATTTGTATTAGATGGTCTTTGATCCTTTTGTCCTTTCTTCCAAAATTGACATTCTTTCTTCATGTGGTTGAGTTTGCCACAATGAAAGCAGACGATCCTTCATCTCCTTGATTTTGATTGGCCTCTCCATCTTGATTGCCCTTGCCAGCCTCGATCCATTCTCCTACCACGATTAGCTAGAGATAGAGCTTCTCCTCCCTAGTTTTCACAATTCCTCATTCATTAAACTACTACTGACATCATTAAAATTCAAGGTCCCTGGAGTTGTTGAAGTGCTCATAGCTACAATTAAATTTTCTTAGCTGTCTAGCATAAAACACATTAGCAAAATATCTCTAATTTCATCATCTAAAATGATTTTAATAGAGGCAAGCTGACTAGTAATAATATTAAATGAATTCAAGTACTCAGCAACTCAAGCACCCTCCTTCATTTTGAGATTATAAAGCTTCTTCATCAAGAACACTTTTTTTGATGTCGGGTTCTTTTCATATAGATCATGGAGCTTCTTCTATAATCTTTCAGTCGTCTTTTCTCCAAACACATTGAAATACACATTCTTTGTTAGATATTGGCAGATTCTTGCAATCATCTTTCTATCTAGCCTATTCCCTTCTCCATTTGTCATTGATGAGGGTTTATTTGCTGTGCCCTCAATCGACAAATACTGATTCTTCAAAATTAGTATATCCTCCATCTGTGATTTCCATAGGGAAAAATTAGCCCTGCTCAACTTCTCCATATATGTAACTGTTGTCTCCGTTTTCAATATATTGATGCCCAAAAATAAAAAATTCACTTAAAAATAAAACTTTAATTATTACTCTTTAAAATTTAGTAATAATGACCTTCCTCCTTTTTTAAAATACCCTTTTCAAAATTCCTGCTCCTTTTTAAAATATACTTTTCAAAATTCCAAGATATAATTATATAAATATAAAAAACATATAATCAAAGCTACTGCTAGATGTATATACACATGCATCCTCTACTGAAACAGTAAACAACACATCACCATCTGTGGCTACAACAATAGTCTCACCTTCATTTGTGCTGGATGACTTGTGATTTGCATTGGATGGTCTCTGATCCTTTTGTCTTTTCTTCCAAAATCGACATTCTTTCTTCATGTGCCCGAGTTTGCCACAGTGAAAGTAAATCATTCTACCTCTTGTTGATTTTGATGAGCCTCTTGATCTTGATTGCCCTTGCCGACCTTGATCCATTCTCCTACCACGATCAACTAGAGCTAGAGCCTCTCCTTCCTAGTTTTCCACAATTGACTTGCGTCGCAACTCCTCATTCATTAAACTGTTGCTGACATCATCAAGCTTCAGGGTCCCTATAGTTTCTGAAGCGTTCATAGCTACAATTAAATTTTCCCAACTGTTTGGCATAGAGCACATCAGAAATATAGCTTTAATTTCATCATCTAAATTGATTTTAACGGAGGCAAGTTGATTAGTAATAATATTAAATGCATTGAAGTGCTCAGCAACTGAAGCAACCTCCTTCATTTTGAGATTATAAAGCTTCTTCATCAAGAACACTTTTTTTTATGCCGTGTTCTTCTCATATAGATCATGGAGCTTCTTCCATAATCATTTAGCCGTCTTTTCTCCGGACAAATTGAAATAAACATTCTTTGCTAAATATTGGCGAATTGTTGCAATCGCTTTTCTATCTAGCTTATTCCACTCTTCATTTGTCATCGATGAGGGTTTATTTTTTGTGCCCTCAATTATCAAATATTGATCCTTTAAAATCAATATATTCTCCATCTGTGATTCCCATAGGGCAAACTCAACTTCTCCATATTTGTAACTGTTATCTCCATTCTCAAACAAATTCACGCCCCAAAATACAAAAAACTCCACTTAAAAATAAAACTTTAATTATTACTCTTTAAAATTTAGTAATAATGGCCTTCCTCCTTTTAAAATATCCTTTTCAAAATTCCTACTATTTTTTAAAATATACTTCTCAAAATTCCAACATATAATTATATATGTTTCATAATAAACATAAAAAACATATATAGTGTTTTAACCTTTTCACATTTCACACATACATATGTTGGTTTGAGAAAAAACTTGACTTACACGTGCAATCTTGATGTAAAAAAAACTTACGAACAACATGTTTCAACTCCAAATTGCATGGATCTCCACGTTTCAAACTCCAACAACAAGTTTGAACATAGATCCACGACCTTGTTTCTCTTGCAGCCTTTTAGTTCTCGCATTAATCAACTATTTCCTGGACAGATCCTTCAACAGCTCTAGGGTTAACAACCAATGTTTTAACGAACGCTGCCAAAGTAAGGCAATGGCACTAAGTGGCTTGCACAATGGCAATGGATATTCGACCCTAGTTCACATACCACGTGTTAAATCATAGCATACATAACACACAACATATTTATAATGAGACATAGACAAATGGAGAAACACCAAGATTATTTAGTGAGAAACACCGGAATAGATAAAACAGTCAATGGAGAACAAAAATCACTTTGCATCACATAATAGACTTGGGCTGTGGCTTGTCTCCTTGGCCAGAGAAATTACAAATTTATGGAGGCAGAAGAAGGATCTAGAATCCTATATGTGATTCAGATGGAGATTGGAATATTCTAGAAGCTAATGGCACTGTAGAAAGATCTCGAATCCTGCATGTGACTCTAGAAACTACTCGTGCTGTAGAAAAATCTAGAATCCTACATAAATTTGGCTTCGCACTTAATACAGAGTGTATGATGAATCTCACACTAGAGGAATGAGATAACACTTTCAACTGATTGCACCATGGAACAACAATCCCCTTTATTGTGACCTCATCCAAAATATTTTCAGGTAAGTAGTCTGCGACTCTTGAAGAGACAATGTCCAGACAAAGAACCCACATAAACAATTGTCCGTTGTGCTTCAGACCCATTGCCATTTCGTCCAGCTAAGTTGTAGTCATTTGAATCATACTCCCAAAGGAAACATATATAACCGAACGATTACACTTCGTATCAAACCACTCAAAACAATCATATTATGTCCAAATACTCCCTCCAACTCTATGTATATGGAATGTTCACAGTTCATAAAACGTGAGGGAAGCAACAGATCAACGTGCAAAACCAGAGCGTATAAATTAGCCATAGTTACCAAATATGGGCGTACCGGTAGAAAAAGTACGGAAATTCGCCGATTCTCTTCGGTACCAAATATGGGTGTATCGGCAGAAAAATTACAGAAATTCGCCAATTCTCTTCGGTACGATATATAATTCGGAAAATTCGATTTCGGTTTCGAAGACCAAAAATTATAATTGAAAAACAAAACCCATTTCCATTTTGAAATTTTTTTAAAAAATTTTCTTCTCTCAACTGTGTATTCCATGTCCACGACAACATTATTATCCAGATCCCGGTCTATTTCTAGCAAAGCAAGGAAAGGTGCCAAAGTAACCAAATCTGGAACATTCTATTGACTACGTTAGTTTTCATCACTAAAGGCTTATACTTTCTAAAATACTGTAGAGTCTCATTACCTGGCTTATTGTTGAACTACCACTCTCTGGGAGAGTTAAAACGTACAACACCGAGTGACACTTAAAAATGGTAACTTCTATTTATATACTTCTTTCTGCAGTTGCAAATTGTAAAGATTATAAGTTTGTATTTGTGAATAGAATAGTATTAAAAACGGTAACTTCTGTATTGAAAAAAACTAGTAAAATGGCAAATAGCATTTGCAAATAAGTAAATTTATATGTTATTTCAATATTGAAAATTAATTATAAAATAGTAAATTGTTACAACAAATCAAAAAAGTTAAATTTGCACTTCTAAATAAAATAGTAATTAAATTTATATTTTACTTCTATATTGAGAACAAATTACATATGGTAAAGAAGATTTGTGAATGGAATAGTAAGAATATTTACATATTAAATATCATATATAGATTTTTATTTTTTTCTAAAAAATACTAAGTATTTGTAAGGTGTATTTTCTAATTTTTCCGTATTAGATTTTATGAATTTTTCCCGAATCAAATTCGAATCCAACTGCCTTGCTTTCGAGATCATCAAAAGAATTGTTGAGAATCTAATTTGGTTCTCGACATACCTGAAAGGACCTATGCGTCAGATCAAGAACGTACTTTGACTTGGTGTCTGTTTCAGAGATGAAGGATGCGAGATATCTTATTTCTAAGGTTGGCACAACGGGAATATAATCAATTGAAATGCTAACGGCATCAGCGGCAGGCAAGTCCCACTGTTAATTATTAAAAATCGAAATAAAAATAAACAAGATTCAGATCTGAGTAAACTTCTTGCTTATTGAAAAGGATCCGCTCAGATATATCTGCATGGTTTTATAAGAAGGATTTCAAAAGGAAAAACTATTTAAAGCAAGCAAGAACCTTACCAGTTTCTTCGTATAGAGATTAACAGAGTTCCTCTAGTAGGGGTAAGTGATAGTAGATTGAGTAAAGAAATGTAGGCTATGTCTAGAACAAAATCCAATGAATACCTAATTTCTTTGAGATTTCAAATAACCAAGGAAGTATAGTATCAACTATGACACATGATGATGCACAATCATTTAGAACATCTTCATGTGTAAATATGGAATAAAATGGAGATAGAATTTCTATGTTTTTTTAGTTAAAATTAGGATAAAAAAATAGGGAATAAAGCTTCCAGCTTTAAGTCATTGTGTAAAAAAGGAAAAATCTTGTTTTTCCTAGGAGATAAGGTCTTATCTATCATTTATGTACATATCCATTATTATTATAAATTAATGAAGCAGCTACAGCTCTCAGGAGAGAGCGGGAGGAGCGATGCCACAATAATTAGGATTACATTTTCCTCTCAGTATTTTCTGAATGATGGATATTAAATGGTACGCATGTATTTTATAGTTTCGTTCACTGTGTATGGAAAAGGCTTGAACGCATGTTTATCTCCGCTTGGTGGTTACTGTTTGCATGAAAATCAACTTTGTAATCGCTAGTTGAAAGGGGTGTTTCTTGTCTTAACTCTAGGATATATATATGTTATGAATCCGCTGTAAGGGCTTTGAATTTCCATAGTTCTTAACAGGGTGCACTTGATTTGCAGGAAAACAAACATTTGTCTGTGCATTAAAGTATTTTGTGTGATAGTAAATAGGACAAGGGCGAACCTTACTATTTTCTCCAAGCGATTGGCATTTTGAACATTTATATGTTTTATCCGCGTGGATGTCTTATAGGTGTGGCGTGAACAATTATATAATTAACTGAGTATAAATGCAGTTCGACAACAGCGTGTGGACAGACGAAATAGTAAGGGCGATGTGTATTTTATTTGGTTTATTAGTCTCATAGTTGTTGTGTTCCTTGATGAAGTTCTCAGGTTGTCTAGAGGAGTCTAGAGTGTGCAACGACGCGTGGTTTATCTATATATGTGTTGGCTGTATTGTTGAGGACTATGTTTGATTTCCGGCGGAGTTATATGCGCTGGTCAACCTTGGGTGCATAGCTGTATGTTAATTACTCTGGCAAAGCGTGGCGCGATTTCCAGATTAGAAGAATCATCAAACTGCTATATGCGTGGATTATTTCTTCTGTATTTCTTTTTACATTGAAATTCGAGTTATAACCGGAAGGGGAAGTGCAACTGTTTGTTTTCATTGATGATTTTTTTTATTAATTGCGTGGGGAATTTTGTTGAACACTGTATGAGATTTCAGTATCAAAGATCGAATGCTGCTGTAAAGACCTCGGCTCTTCAAATCATTTGGTTAGAAGTCTATTTTGTGGAACGGTGATAACTCGGTTAGTATTAAAGGCGCATCAGACATGGAACATGGAATTTAGAATTGTGAAATTTAATTTCTGGGCAGCGTAAAGTCTAATTCTCACAATTTTCTCCATCGAGAGAACTTGAGATTATAAAGATCCTGCAGGTCTGCCTGCATCAAATGGTGTCAGAGCGGGATTGTTTTCTTGAAGAAGTTTTTTTTTTTTTTTAGTTGATAACTGAACTTCGTTTTTTTGAAGTGTGGTGAATAGTTGAAATAAAGATCAGATTTTTAAATTTGATGTGCAAGCATACACAAGTGAGGAAGAGTGCAGCAGTGGAAAGAAGACAAGATCAGGCAAGATCTTAAAGGTGAGATGATTTTTTGATTTGAAGTTTATGAATTGAAGTTTATGGTTGTAGAGAAGTGGCAGTGAACGTGAAGAATCCAATAAGGAATTGGATAGAGAGAACAACTGAAGTGTTCTCAGGAGAGATTGGGAGATTGCAGAAGCCTAGAGGGAGCAAAGGTGTTGCTCACGAAGAGGTTCCAGATGGAAGACCCGTGCTTACCAAAAGAGTAAGTGAGGAGAGCTTAGTGAGGTAAGATTGCAGCTAGGAGGACTAGCTGTTGCAGAGGCTTGTTGCAAAGGAGCTCGTGAAGAAAGAACGAGAAGAAGATGACTACTAATAGTCATAGCAGAGGTTCAGGAAAAAACCACAGTAGAGGACATAAGAAAGAGGATGCCAAGGTAAATGGCAAGAAGATGAGTCAAGTGGAAGTTGAAATGGAACAAGGAGAATTCCTGGGAGATAGTGAAGATGAAGACTTGAAGACTGAAACTTCAAGTAAGGCCAAAGGGTCACATGGTTTTAAATCTGACAATTTGTGTATGTTTGCAGGTGAAAGACAATTGGCTGATATTGTCATGAAGAAGGAGTCTAATCAGGATGTTGATGCAAAGAAAGAAGGACCAGCTGAAGATTGCTCAAGATTTGTTGCAGGGACTGTAAATGATGATGTGGTGCTTCAACAATGCTACAAAGAAATTGCACTGTTGGAATACTGGTTGGAGAATCCAGGATATGACAGGGAGAATGCAGCAGATGGAAGAATTCAATACAGTGAACAAGTACAGAAAATTGCCATGAAGGAAGATGACATGAAAGGAAGACTGGTTGACAGTCTTGAGAATTCTTCAGAGGATTCTTTGAGAAGTTTGGATCAGCATACTGATGTGCTGATAATTCAGGATTCAGAACAGTATACTGAGATGCTGGCAAAGGAGTACAAGGCACTGATGCCTTATGGTTTTTATTCTAAGAAGTGTTTTGTGAATGCAGGTATTGTTGCAGAACATTTAACTGAGTTGAGTAGTCAGATGCAGGGAGAAGAAGTTTTCTGTTCCAGAAGACAAGAGGGTATGGATGATTGGGTGGCAGTCGGAACAAAAACAAGAGTAAGAGCGAGAAGTCAGCAAGTAACAGGATAGACTGAGCAAGTCGTCTTAGCTCAACATGCAACAAGAAATCAACAGTTTGAAGAATTATTGGACCAAGAAATTGAGCTCATTAGAAGAATCATGTTGAAAGCATCTCAGCGGAAGACATGAGCAAGGAAGGGAAGCAGCAGAAGCAGCAGCAAGATGAAAACAGAGACAGATTATGAAAGTGCAGCTAATGGAGCAAGACAACATAAAATATGGAGACCTGGAGAAAGGCAGCAAGTAACAACAGATGAGGACTTGCAGAACAAAGTATGGGATCCTGGCATACACAGATCCCAGCACATGATCAGGAGATCATGATTAATTTTAAGGTTGGATGTATGATGCAGGAGCATCTAGAACATCTTCATTTGTAAATATGGAATAAAATGGGGATATAATTTCTATGCTTTTTTAGTTAAAATTAGGATAAAAAAATAGGGAATAAAGCTTTCGGCGTTAAGTCATTGTGTAAAAAATGAAAAATCTTTCTTTTCCTAGGAGATAAGGTCTTATCTATCCTTTATGTACATATCCATTATTATTATAAATTAATGAAGCAGCTACCGCTCTCAGGAGAGAGAGGGAGGAGCCATGCCAGAATAATTAGGATTACATTTTACTCTCAGTATTTTCTGAATGATGGATATTCAATTGTATGCATGTATTTTATAGTTTCGTTCACTGTATGGAAAAGGCTTGAACGCCTGTTTATCTCCGCTTGGTGGTTACTGTTTGCATGAAAATCAACTTTGTAATGGCTGGTTGAAAGGGGTGTTTCTTGTCTTAACTCTAGGATATAAATATGTTATGAATCCGTTGTAAGGGCTTTGAATTTCCATAGTTCTTAACAGGGCGCACTTGATTTGCAGGAAAAAAACATATGTCTGTGCATTAAAGTATTTTGTGTGATAGTAAATGGGACAAGGGTGAACCTTATTGTTTCCTCCAAGCGATTGGAATTTTGAACATTTATATGTTTTATCCTCGTGGATGTCTTATAGGTGTGGTGCGAACAATTATATAATTAACTGAGTATAAATGCAGTTCGACAACAGCATGTGGACAGATGAAATAGTAAGGGCTCTGTGTATTTTATTTGGTTTATTAGTCTGGTAGCTGTTGTGTTCCTTGATGAAGTTCTCAGGTTGTCGAGAGGAGTCTACAGTTTGCAACGACGCGTGGTTTATCTATATATGTGTTGGCTGTATTGTTGAGGACTATGTTTGATTTCCGGCGGAGTTATATGCGCTGGTCAACCTTGGGTGCATAGCTGTATGTTAATTACTCTAGCAAAGCGTGGCGCGATTTCCAGATTAGAAGAATCATCAAACTGCTGTATGCGTGGATTATTTCCTCTGTATTTCTTTTTGCATTGAAATTCGAGTTATAACCGAAAGTGGAAGTGCGACTGTTTGTTTTCATTGATGATTTTTTTTATTAATTGTGTGGGGAATTTTGTTGAACACTGTATGAGATTTCAGTATCAAAGATCGGATGCCGCTGTAAAGACCTCCGCTCTTCAAATCATTTGGTTAGAAGTCTATTTTGTGGAACGGTGATAACTCGGTTAGTATTAAAGGCGCATCACACATGGAACATGGAATTTAGAATTGTGAAATTTAATTTCTGGGCAGCGTAAAGTCTAATTCTCACAATTTTCTCCATTCAGAGAACTTGAGATTATAAAGATCCTGGTAATTGCAGGTCCGCCTGCATCACATGATATAGAAGTCCCGACCTTGTTGAGATTGTGGAGAAGTCATTCCAACTCTCCTCCCATGTTATCCACAGAGCGCGTTATCCACAGAGCGCCTAAAATTGGTGAACCTAGAGGGCTGATCGAAATCCAACGGTAATCCTGTTGGAACTACTACACCTACATGCAGACTCTCAGTTATAGCATGCAACTACATGCAACTGCATGCAGACTCTCAGTTAAAGCATGCAACTACATGCAACTACTACACATCTACATGCGGACTCTTAGTTAGAGCATGGGATTGCATGCAAGATTCCTTTTACATGACTTACTCCTTGATTTGCTCCTTCTTTAACTCCGCAACTGACTAGTTATCTCCGGAACTTGTTGTAGGTGTTGAGTCTTCTCATTGATCACCACTATAGTTCATTACCTTGGGATCTTCACCCACTATAGTTCATTACCTTGGGATCTTCACCCAGTAATGCTATATAATGAGCATTGTAACATATTTTCTAATGAATCATTCTTTTCTTCTTTCAATTTTCTTTTAATGTTTTTGCTCTGCAAAGCTGTGTGTTCAACCTTTACTAGCTAGATTCATCTGTGCAGGTTTTCTAACACATTTACATGGTATCAGAGCCCACAGTTTGCTAGATAAAGGCACACCATTACTTTATTTTGCAGGTATTACAGCTCAGAGATCGAAGATTGACAGAAAAATGGAGTTTCCCAAAGCATCGATTCTAACACCGTACAACTATCACGAATGGAAGGACCAAATGGCTCGATACCTTCGTCAAAAAGGGTTGTACAGGATTACAATGGCTACAGAAGTGGAACCCACTTCAGCCATAGAGAAATCCAAGTATCTCAACCGTATGGATGAGGCCCATGGATCCATATGCATGTGCATCTCTCCAGAGTTGTAGTTTCATCTATCTGCTTGCAATACTCCCAATGAGATTTGGAA
>APFE030855794.1:7038-20519 GCA_000404065.3 Pinus taeda | reverse complement strand
CAAAGCAAACAATTTCGGTATTAAATTTATAGATTAATAACGATTATAATTAATACAGTTAATAATAATAATTATTGTTGTGAGAACTACTTATTAATATTGATAATAAAGTTTTAATTCTTATGGTTTATAATCGTTATAGTCAGGGTTAATTATTATTATTGTATGTTATTAATGATTAAGATAGATATCTAAGAAGGATGGTATGGAAGGAATAAGGAGATGGTTATGTACCAAAAGGATTTTAGAGGATGATGAAAGTGAGGGAGAGGGTTAATGGGGTAAAAAGGGGAAGGGGATGAGGGAAAACAATTTAGTCTTGGTTGTAATTTATGGGACTTTCAGTGATTATAAAGGGCATCCAACTCCTCGTCCTTTCTAAACTTCCAATTTTATTAAGATTATGAGGGTTCTTTATAACTTCAAGAGCTTCATGGATCTTTCGTTTATACAGGTGATTTTCTTTAATGATTACCTTAGTGTCTTTAAGGAAAAAATGGAGCAATATTTTTGTTGAGTGCTCTACAAATGGTAAAGACCGAGTTATATCATTTTTTATGTCAGCGTAATGTTCTTTGAGTATTGATCTTCATGTCTCTCCAATATAACAATCCCCACATGAACACAAGACTTTATAAACACCATTTTTTTAGAGGTGATCCAGATTGTCTTTAATTGATCTCATCTTTTGTATTATGGTTGATACGTCCTTAAAAGAGGTTTAAATATATTTCTTTTTGAGAACTCTGGCTAGCTTATCTATGACCCTTTGAATGTGTGGTAGATAAGCCTTCTTGATAGTAGCTTGGGAGCTTGTTGTAGGGGGTCTTATTCCATTTCTGGCTCTAGCTCTTTTTATGGTCATAATGACGTTCCTATTTTTATACACAATGTCTGCAAAGACTTTTCTTAAATACTCAATTTATTCTTCAACATGATTATTATCAGATATTCTTAAATATCTTGTAAAGAGGGTTTTGAGCAACCCCATCTTTTGTGCCATGTGATGGTGTGATATCCTTCAATTCTTTCAATAATTGGATTTGGAAGGTGGAATTTTTGGGCTCTTGGTAAGCATCTTAGTTAGAAAGTGGATAAGATTTCATGTTGGTTTAAATTGGATGTGATTGTATGTTGCAATTAAAATATTTATTTGTTTATTCATATTATAATTTTTTAGGAGATTGGTAAATGTATTTTCGATTAAATAGTTAATTTGGCTGCCAGAAAGAAAGAGAAAAAGTGGCTCTTAGCTTTGGGTTTGGAGTTTTGACCGATATCAAATAATTTCATTTATGAGCTTAAAAGAGGCCACCTTAAAATATTAAAGTAATAGTGAGAATAAATTTGTTTGGAAATAAATTGTTTAAGTGTTATTATGCAACTAAATTCAATTATAACCTGAAAAAAAACAAAAAATAATTGGAATTAGTGGTTGATTTAAATGATATGCTTATCTTTTAAATCATTGTGAACAATTGGATGCTAACTTGTGATTAGATGCAAACATAGAGGTTCAAAGGTTTAGTTATGTGTGTTTTATAGGGAAATGTTGTGGAGAACAATTGTCGTCTATTTCTTTGATATCAATATATGAGATTAATTTGGAATAATTTGGAATCTTAGTTAATGTTTTAAATTCTTTTATAAGACCCTGTCCCTAGAGGGGTTTGAATAATTACCTTTGTTATGGCATGAAGTATTTGGTTGGGGCATAATAAAAATATTTTAAAGGCAATATCATAACTCAACCTTAATAATTTTGTGGGAGTTCTATTTCACTTTCTCAGAGATTCTCTCTAAGGAAAATTGTACCTTTCTCTAGTGAGATACCCTTGATTGATAGCTGGAAATCCTATGACTTTTTTGATGGCTCGAGTGAGGAGGAGGTTCTTTATGGCTGCTTAGGTTTTACTCTTAACCTCTGACAAGATGGTTTTTTTTTGGAAAGGATATATGGGCCATGGAACAAACGATTTTACAGAGTTATGTGTTCTCCATGCCTTACTATATCCTACGATATCCCTTTCTGTTTTCACTCTACATGTCTATGCAAATTCTAAAATAGTTATAGAATGGATTCTAAATAATTGTTAGATTTCTAAACTAAGGGCTATTAAGACAACCTTACAATTGAAGGAGAGTGTTAGTTTGTTTCATCATATTTCATTTTCTCATGTCTTAGGACTATTTAATGATCAACCCAATAAGATCTATAAGGAGGATTTGCAGATAAATTTTAACATATTCTTCATTGAAGAATTTAATGATGGCATCCTCATTGGAAAAAATGAATCAAACTTCAACAAAATATGAAACATTATTTTTAGCTCGATTTTTATGGTGTTGTAAGTAGAACTTGTTTGAGATATTTCTTACAAGTTGATATTATTTATCTACCTCTACTCGGACTCATTATAAAATGATTTATATTTATAATAAATATTGTTCTATTACTCTACTTAAATCAAATTGTATACTCCGCTTCATATTATTTAAAGGCACCAGATGACAATAATAAGTTTGTATATATATACATATAAAATAAAAAATAAGAGCTCATAAATCAAAATATATGTGAAATGATGTTTATTGTTACATGGAGCATTATAGAAATTTTAAGGTCTAAAATGATCCTCAAAACAAAAATTACAGCCAAAATAAACTCTATAAGAATCAATAGGATTCAAGATGATGATGTCAACCATGGGATGACTCTCTATTTTTGGAGCAAGAAAGTAAAAAGATTAATAAAGAAAACTATTTTTTCAACTCATATTTTTAACTTACCTCCCTAGAATTTTGTTCAAATTTTGAGCTAGAGAATTTGTTGGATGTAGAAATCAAATCCTCATCCAAGAAGTACCAATGTTGCATACTTTTGATAGACGAAGCTGCTTCACGAAAAATCAGAAATACATGAAAAAATATTATTGTAATAATGTTTTCCATGTATTTTTCTTTTTTCATGTAGGAGAGTCCATTTCAATTACTAATATGGGTACTCTATGAACAATTTAATTATGCATCCAATGAGTGCTCTCTCTCAAACTTTGATTAAAACCATATGGAGATAATTTTAAAATTGAAATTTTTTATTTTTATTTTTTGCCCTCTAAAATTTAACAATATAATCTAATATTATTTTATTAATTCCATTATTATTTTTCACTCATATCTATTTCAACCTAGAATAGATGAGGTTTTTTAATCAAAGGCTAAGATGGATTGTGTAGCGAATGGTTTTTTAATCAAAGGCTAAGATGGATTGTGTAGCGAATAATTGTGGTCAGTTAGTCTACAAGTGCGATTAGAGGGAGTGCAAAGAGACATAGGTTAGTTCCCTCTTGGCACTTCCCTCTTGGCACTGGTGAACACTTTCATCAGTTCGATCTATTCATCTTGGCACTGGTGAACACTTTCATCAGTTCGATCTATTCATTTGCCCACGTCGCCACTTGGATTCTGTCCATGAAGGTTAACTAACAAATCTTTTAATAAAGAAATTTAAACACTTTTGTTCGTCCGGTCTATTCGTTTCTTCTCTTCCCCTCTTTGATTTAATCCATAAGATTCAACCTAAAACCATTGCTTAATTTTAATCTATATAAGATGGACTGTCGTCTAGAGTGTGTCATTTAACCTTAGCCCGCACGCCCATAGAAGCTGCAGGAATGGAGTGAGACAACACTGAAAGGTTTTCTTTCTACAAATGGTGTCTTCAGTAATTATGTGATTCAATATGCTCCTGAGACAATTGTTGCTCACTTCTCGCTTTCTTGGCATTCATGAAATCAACCTATCCATTCACCATCGTCTTCGATATTGTTTTTTTCGATTGTTCCTTGCGGTGTTGTGTTTGCTACATAATTGTAACAGTGAATTTTGTGTGACAATAGCCCTCGTAGTTGTGGATTACTATGTATGAAGGTATTTCTTTTTTACTCAATCATATCCTCTAAATTATTCCACTATTTCTTGTTTGAATGGTTGTTAGGATTATTAAGCAATGTTTGTACCTTTCTGAATGGCAGAACAGACAGCAATAAGATATGGGTGTTGAACACCTCTGGCTCCTTTAAATCAGAAATAAGAAACAACATAGTCTTTACTATTGTTATCATCACGACGCGATTGGATTTGGATGAATGCAGCCTTTCGCCGATGATTATTGTGTTACTCGTAAATATTATGAATGATCTCAGGAGTTGTTTCAATCGCATCTAATTTGCATAGAATATTATATAATCTCTTTTCCTCGTAATTGTAAGTATTTTATTGACGCTATAGAGCACACTCTTCCTGCCATGCATGGCATATGTCGCGAGATTAATGGCGATTGTACGAAAAACCCTCCGGCATAGTTTAAAAGATTGAATTGCCACGATTAACATTATTGAAGACTTAATTGTAGAAAGCAAATTAGACTTAGTATTATTTGGTCGTGATCTTTTTTTTTAAATCTTGGTCTTCGTACAAGGTGTTTGGGTTATCTGTTTTGCCATTAGTTACCACTATTAGGGCATGGTTCAAATGAACTTGGTGGAGAATTTGTTTTTGGCTAGGATGAATTTCGGGAGCGTATTTTAACACGAGAGTGCTTTCATTCATTTTCGAATCAAAAAGAAGGGAAGAAGATCCCTCCCTTCAAAAAAATACGTTTGGATAATTAAGAATAAATTAATAAAAAAACTTAAACGATTCCACGTAAAATTTAAAATTCTCCAACGTTTCTGCAGTATTGAATGTGATGTTTTTTTCAAATGAAAAAATCAACCTCTTCATTGATTGAACGAATGACGGTTACATAGTTCAAAGATCATTTAGTCAACATAGAATGTGATGTTATGGAGAATTATTGTAAAAATAATAAAATAATGTAATGTATGCTTGATTACTACAACAAGCAGAGTCAATGCTCTCCATATGTTTAGGGACACATTACTGCAACATTGAACGTGATAGTGTGGGAAATTTAATGTAAAGAACGATAAAATAACATAATCGAATATCCGGTTGACATCGTGGCAAGTGTAGCATTAATAATATCAATACTATTGAATTGTTCGGCATGTTGGGTTTAGAATTCCATCATCGATCGCTTTATCAAATTTGATAATCAGTGCTTTTCTTCTGTCACTGCTTAAATTTGATAATTATCATTTATATCATTCTCAAATTTATGATATTTAATTTTTTATAAAATCCTTTACCATTGAATTTAATCTTTGTTTCAAAATTTGTTTTTTCAAAGAGTTTTTTTCAAGTGTTTATTATCAAACTATGTAGGATTAATTAGTGTTTTCCCTTCAAGTTGAGGTAAATTTCTTACATATTTCCCCTCCCCATAATGGATCGATACCCTAATAGATATGCCTATTGCATGAATAGAATTTCAAGGCCAAATTTCTATCACAAAGCACTTTTACTATAAAATAAAACTAGAAATCTGCTACCGTGTCATAAGTAAAACACTTATTATGATGAACAAATTGTTTAATGTTTACTAGGAGAGTAGTTTTCAAATTCCTACCCTCTGCCCAGTGCGCACCCATATTACAAATACTTCAGGGGACTGGTTTGCGTGTGTGATCCCTTCGATTGTGCTGGGATGTTCCTTTCCACCTAATCTTTCCCACGACACTAGTGTCATGTACTTAATAAGGTTTGAAAAAAAAAAAATCATAAGAAACAAAAGAAAATGTCCTACTCTATTGTAGATGTGTTTGGTGTGAACTGAACTTGTGCAGTGTATCTATATTTATCCCCATTTTTGTTGTTTCTCTGTCAGCTTTTGTATTTCCCCATTACTGTCATTTCTCTCTCTGGTTTTGTAATTCTCCCCATCCGCTTCTATATTAATAGTCTAGTTTGCTCCAAGAAAGTAACGGCTATTTATCTTTTCATAAGACTAACATCAAATGTTATGGGCAATCTGATGACGAAATGTATTGGTCTAGACATGAGCTCCGTTATATGGAGAACCTTGTAGAATACATTAGGGATAAATATGAGCAAAATCTGACCTTAGAGAAATCAAAATATTTGAATGAGGCCCTTGCTGAAGGAAGGCGATTGCTTCGTCGCTTAACATGAACGCGGTGGGTTCTTGATCGCCTCATTTGCAGTGCTAAACCCTCAGAAGAAATTAAAAAATGCATTGAAATATTAAATAAATTCACTCAGTAGCTTCTAACCTACCTACAAGAGCCTGAAGCAGACTCTAGATTGGTAGTGTTGGGGATTAAATATTCCCAAACGCAGATAGAGAGCTTTATCTGCGATATTCCACGCGTCACCTTAATTGGTGTATATGGTACCACTGGCATTGTAAAAACAACATAGCCATACAAGATTACTTATGTGTTTAATGGTGTGATTTGGGTTACAGACAACAATAATATTCCAGATTTGCAGAATGCTATTGCTACCAAAATCAATTTAGTTGGTCCATGTTGGAATTATCACGGTGCGATTAGGAAGAAGATGAAGTTATGTGGAAATTTCTTCTAGTTCTAGACGGCTTGTCAACACTTCCCTCGAACGCAGACATAGGTGGGCTAGTGTAGTCAGATTCATTGCCAAATTTCGAATGGACCACTGAAGCCGCCTGATCTCCAAATCCACGTCATCATTGTCAGCATTACTAAAGTTGGGTGCGCAAAGATATAAATCATAGAGTAGGTAGGCCCTTCTTCCAACCTCCAGTCGGGTCTGATCATAATCGGGAACAGGCGTATTGGTGTGAGATACATTAATCCTGATTCCCAACCCCAACCTTGTTTCAAGCCTGCCTATTCTTGTGTCATCAGGTTGTTCATTGGGTGGCTCATAACACTGACCTATGGCTGCTAGTCAAACTCGAACCTCAACCATTCCAAAGGGACACACAACATGCTAACTTAAGTTAGCGATATGCTTTAGTTTAAAATAAAAGGGCTACTTTTGCTGTAAGCTAAAAAAAAATTTATGGAGTTTAGATTTGACACAAACATCTTGGCATTGAATCTTGGGTTTTCCATTGCTAAAAGAGAAGAGAAGAGTCAATTATAATAATTAATAATTAATTATTAATAGGGTTTATACGCATTTGATTTTTAATATTAATACTTTGGGTTTAATATTGTTTACTTGGAGTTTTAGTCTGTCTATTATTCTCTTTTTTTTTATAATATCAAGTCTATTATTCTCTTTTTTTTATAATATCAATTCTTTAGATTTATTGTTAATGATGGTCCAATGTTCTATTGTGAGGAAGATTATCTCAATATGAAAATTAATCATGGTCTACCATGGTCAGGTATGGTCATGATGCTCCAACATTACATAGTGAGAAACATTGTCTCAATATGAGAATCAATCATGGTCAACAACAATGGTCACACCGTGACAAATATTGTCTCATGGTCCAACATCACATTGTGACAACCATGGTCACGCATGGTCAATGATGGTCCAACATCGCATTGCCACAAATATTGTGTCAATATGAGAATCAACCATCAGAAACCATGGGAAACTATTGTCAACCATGTTTATTTTAGGGTTTGTACACTTCATATTATTGTTTATATATCTTGGGTTTATAATATTAATCCCTCGGGTTCAATATTATTCCCTTAGGTTTACAATCGCTTGGGTTTATTAATCTAAGGGCTCATATTCCTAGGGTATAATATTATTCATAGGGTTTATAATATTAATCCTTGGGTTTAATTTTAATCCTTAGGTTGAATATAAATCTCTTAGGTTTATAATCATGGTCAACCATGTTCCAATGCCACATTATGACAAATATTGTCTTAATATGAAAATCAACCATGGTCAACCATAGTCAAACATCACATTATGACAAATATTGTCACAATATCGAAATCAACTATGGTAAACCATGGTCCAATGTCACATTGTGAAAATATTTTCTCGATATGAAAATCAATCATGGTCAACGATGGATGAACACTGCATTGTGACAAATACTATCTCAATATAAAAACCAACCATGGTAAAACATGGTTAACCATGTCTTTTAAGGTTTATAATATTTATTTAAGGGTTTATATATGTTAGATTTATAATATTAATCCATTAGGTTTAATATTATTCTCTCGGGTTTTTAATCCCTTTGGGTTTTGGTATTAATCCCTTGGGGGTATTATTTCCTTGGGTTTGTAATTGTAACATACCTCTTTTGTCTACCCGAATTTTCCCCTTTAGGCTCCATTCAATTAACAAATTCTTCATTTATAGCTGGGTTTTTGGTGGCCATCACGAGTGCGTTAAATCAATCATTAGAAATACAATGATTACAATACTCATTAGATGAACACTTAGCCATTAAGACGCAACTAGGACAAGAGTTAATTTATAGCATACAATTAATAGAATTCTTTAATATCTCTATCTCATCATATTTGGAATAAATGTCTGAGTTTTTCTGTAGCTAAATAGGCTAAGAACAATGATTAAAAATCCAAATACCTGTGGGAGACATGACATCGTCAGTTCTTTAAGCAGCATGTAAGAATCATGAACAATTCTATCGGAGACATTTCTACATAACTTAGTCACATGCATAAAAATTCAAATATAAGCATGATCATAATATCTTTGACATGCATATGCATTCATATGTGAGTCACATGCAGTACTCTAACCATCATTTCCATAAGAGAGGGAATTAAGCAAGCCATAATGATTTAATATCCTATCAAGTAAGGATTTAAAAATGATCACCTACCATGGAAGTGAATCTCATCTGAATAGAGGGAACATCATTAAATCTATTAATATCTAGGCACAACTAATTCCTTCGAATATTTTCAAAACTAAGAAAAACTACTCATAAGGAAATTGGAACAGTAACATAGAGAGAGAGAGAGAGAGAGAGAGTAAGAATCAACATACAACCATTCCATATAAATGACACCAACTAAATCTCACTTAGTGGGAGGAGCACCACCACCCAGCCATGAATCACCTATGATTCCCCTCGAGCCTAAGATCTTGCTAAGGATTAACTGTCGTCAATTTACCAATGCACTAGGTATTTAATACCCTCTTTCATGATTTAGTTATTGTTAGTAGTGTCCCGCTTTATGGATTTTTCCATTTGCCCAGGTCTTATCTAGAAAAGCTCATCTTTATCTCCCACAATGCTTTTCTACATAAACGCTTACCTTTATCTCCTGGAAAGCTTTTATGTTCCATGGATCTTTATCTCCCATCCATCTGATGGATATCCAATACATTCAAGCTTATCTACAATCAAATATAGAAGCATATCATGAAATATTCATCTCTATCCTATTCCTCATGGGATATGGCAAAAATATCCTCTCTCTTAGTGCTCCACCCTGCAAGTGATTTATTTTAGTAATTTATTTAATAATAGATTTTATTTTCATATTACATATCACTTAACATTCCTCAGCTTAGGTGTAGAATAGTTTAACCCACAAAGGAGTGTATCAATCCTATCTTCCCTCAACTTAGGTTTACAAACATTTAACACACCGGGTAGGATATCACACCTAGATTTAAGTTACATTAGGTTTACAATAAGTTAGTACACAAGGCAGGGGTTTTGCATATGCTCGCCCTTAAATTTTACACCATCCTTGGTGTATCACAACATCATATCCTCATTCACAAGTAGCTGGTTTACAAATCAACAACTTCAAGGTTCTGCCGTCGGATGCAAATTTTCTGATGTACATCTGCCACAAGGAGTGCTCCAGCATCTCTCCTTCCATAGCTACTTCAGTCTCAAGGAGTGGTCCCAGAATCTCTCGTTCCATAGCTACCTGTCACACATTTTTTTCCAAACCATTTGTGAGAATTTATTGATGCAAATTTTAACTATGATAGATATCGTAATGTGTTACTATTAATAGCTATTGCTTATCATTTATTTTATTTGAAGAATGCATGTCTTCTGATTGCATTCTTTCAAGCCTTTGTGTTCTTGTCGAACACCTACTTCTTGCAGTCCCTTTTCCTTCTTCTGGGTAATTTCCAGGTTCATCTACCTAGAGAGACAACCATCTAATGACTACTACATACCTGCACACAAGGTATGTTATATACACCAATACACATTTCATTTTTCAAATTTGTAACTTATGTATTGTCATATGGTCCCATATGTATTGTTGTACATTGTCCATCTATGGTACAACCTATAATACCATCCTCATGGTATCACCTGCATGACATAAACTTTATCTTCATAATTTTCCACCATGTTAGTATCATACCAACATTCATTTATCACGATTCAACTATGTAATTAATAATGTTTCATGTCATGTGTAAATCAATTCCATATCTCATGTAATAATAGTATCATAATAGTCATCATGCACGCTATAACTCAATCATACCCATAACTTTCAGTTTTAGGATTAAATCTGTCACCTGTACGAGGTTTTAACAATAAAATGTACCATAAGGCATACTATTGACTATGATATTTAGTTTATCATAGATATTTGATGTATGATGATAATCAAAATAAATTTGGTTAGTTCTTAACAATTATTCTACACTTAAACAAATTATATCATAGGATTGACCATTTTCCCTTTTTATACCTCTACATCTTGTTGGTCATGCATACTTTAGTGAAGGTATGACCTCATTCAATAAACAATATGCATCTGCATATATCCCCCATCTAGAGGTTATAAGTGAAATCTATATTATTCATCACTTCACACCCTTTAAATTTTTATGTTATGGTGTGAACCAAGGTTATTTTCATGTTAGCACCTTAAATCACCCTTAAACCAAGAGATCAATTATGAATTCATGGTTTATGCAACAATCATTAAGCCACCCTACATTGTTCTAATGCATCAATGCCATCATGTTAAATTTCCAAGTATACCTTTCTTGTTTAAAAAGATGCTGATCATTATTAATTCATGATGTTGTATTACATCTCTACACCCACTTCACAATATCATCCCACGAATTGATATGTTCTTTATGGCTCTTGCATATCTAGGTTAAGATACTAACTTACTTAACTAGAATCCCTCAGGTTCCAACCTATGCATGCTTATTTACTTATGCATAATGTCCTCATAAGATTTTCTTTCCTCAAACAATGTGTAATTGAAACATCTTCTTACTAAAATAATTCATCTATTGACAAACCATATCTAAAGTAATTTACATCATTACTTCATGTGAGCTGATCAACATAGCCACATTAAATTTCAAAGACAACTTTAAGGTATTTAGTCTTACAAAAGACTTTTTTTTCACATCCTTTATCCCTTCTTGGGATCTTTTAAGCATAACTTAATTTCCCTAAGTTAAGTTCTTAACTAGAACAATACAACTAATCATTTGACTTTGAATATGATTAGAATGAGGTGATGATATTACTAATTTACCTCAATGAATTTGTATTATATTACCCTTTTCCCTTGCGTAGCATCCATGCCATCTCAGAAAAAATATGAGTAAAATGTTGACCATATTCACTAATTAATGACACCATTAACATAGGTGTAATGATTAAATCTCCAATTTGTCTTTATACATACACATCTATTTGGAGGTTTGTTTAATGATTTTGAAGATAAGCACAATTTACTATTTGACCTCAACTACACCACATATGCAAGCATATCTAATAAGGTCATTGCACCCCGGCAATGAGTTCTATATGGAAGGAATCCATGTATTTGTGTACTTAAATACTCATTTATTTTTGTACATGTATTAATTGTTATCAAGGTTTACTATGCATTAATATGATCGCCATGCCTTATCATGGTTACCAATTGTTTAAATTATTTTCTATGTGTATCTACCATCATCACTTTCCAATCATGACATATAGTTATCGTGTCCTCCTAGGAATGCTCAACTATAGCTTAAGTTTTGTAACTTTCACAATATATGATAAAATTTTAAGCTCCATATCTTAGAAATGGTCTCAATAAAAGTAACTTATTAACCTTCATAACATGTTACTTCTTCACTTAGCAATATTTTATGCATGTAAACACACCAAAACAACTTCTGGTAAATGTTTTATCAATACCAAAAAAACTTCTTGTAGCCATATACTAGATAGGCTCCTCTTTGGGCATCATTTGATCATTACTTATAATCAAAACCTATTTGCTAAAGAGTCTATGTGATAGCAGTGAAATATCAACAATATTACATGTGAGACTCCATAATTGTCTCAATCCTCATCTTTCTGACTCAAGGCAACCATCACACATTCTAAACCAACAAATCAATGATTCAATCCTTTAATACCATAAACATATTTAATTAAAACATGGTCCTTCATTTTTTTTCAATGAGGTTCACATGTTCAAAAATATAATGACATGCTATAACATATTAAATAGCATACTTAATATAATCATAATTTACCTGAGAATTTTGTGAATAGTCACATTCCTTATGTGGACTTCATCTTCTGGACAAATTGTAAGCAAGCTTTTCAAAGCTTAATTTCTAACTACTTATATACTAAAAATAAACTAGTCATCTCTCAAATATGGTGCACAAATATGCACAAAGTCACATAACCTTAGGACATAATATATGTGCACTTGTGTTCATTTACAAATTACAAATACATAAATAAAATGTAGACATAAGGATCCAATTCTTTTTGGGAAATACAACGTTCTCAAAACAATTGGAAATCATTCAAAACCATTCTCATCATAAATCACACGTCTGTAATTTGTAATATCAAATACCAAACTTCGTGTTCTTCTGGTTGAAAGAGCTCTGTTTTCTCTGGACATTGTCCTGCTGTGATAGACACAATGTCAAGCTCAAGCCTTCTATGCTTAGACATTCCTTTGACGATCAAATTAGCTATATTGTTTGGTAAAGTTTTCAGTTTATTAAAAGATAAATCAAGCTCCTCCAGTTACTTGAGTGGACAAATATCAAGTGATGGAAATGATATCGAGAAGTGACAATTGAGAGACATGTGAAGGATCTCCAACTCGAAATCTCACAGGGAACATTAAAGACAGCAGAGTGCGGAATAGCAAAAAGAAAATAACAGTGTCATTTTCATGAATCTTCCAACTTGCATATAAATAAACACCCTCCTCCTCACCCATAGACACTCGCTAATGTTGTCACCTCGACACTGAAAATGGAAAAAATATAGGTGAAGATTGGCAGGCTTCTCACTGTTTTATGGTTGTTGGCAGTCTCGTTCCTGCTAACCTAGTGGCAGCTAAATATGGAGTTTTGATTGGTCTTTGTTGTGCTAACATGAAATTTTATACTAAGTGTCCCAAGAACGACTCCTGTGTAGGAATTTACAGGGTAAGTTCCTCAGACAGAACACCAGAAGGACACCGCTCACAAACAGATCACAGATCAATACACCAGTATTTTGACGTGGTTAAAACCCTCAGAGAGGGAAACAGTCCACGGCCTGCGCCAACGTGGCTACTACAGGGCATTTATTAATAAAAGAA
>APFE030855787.1:103584-122803 GCA_000404065.3 Pinus taeda | reverse complement strand
AAATCCCTTAGAGACTTCACGCATATGAGAATGCAAATTTCATTTAAAAAAGAAGAAGAAGTAATTCTTCCCATTACCATTGCAAAAAAAACTCCAAATTACTTTAGCCATGGATACATTGATGCCAACTAATGCAACTCTTGACACCCCCTCATTCCCACTTAACTTTGGGATTGCAAGAAGGAAAATTACAAAACTCAATCTAGTGAGCTCTATATGCTTCGTCAACTTGCATCTGACTTCCTCAATAGTGGCTAGAATCCCTCTCTCACTATTCTCTTCTATATGTTTCCAAACTTCTATTGGCTTCCTTTTGGTAGTGATTATTTTTATCTTTAGACTATCATGATTGCAATAGGATTTTTATCACTTAAAATAACTACTCCCTTTCTAGCATATTCAATGCTTGAGAATTTTCCTAGTGCTCTAGTTCCCTTACCCACTTGAAAACTCTGCAAACACAATCTTTTTAAATGTTGTGTCGACATGGCAGAATCAAGGTCCCCTCCTATTCAACAACAAACTTCTCCTCATAGTATACTTTGTGGCTCACACCACCAACTTGTTCATGATAGATGCATCTCACCATGGTTGACATAATTATTCTATTTTCTTTCTTAGTAAGTGTAAGCAAAGTTCCTCAATGTATTCTCTTAACACAATAATCTCTTTACAAGTCTGCACCCCTCTAGCTCTCTTCCACAAATATAAAACACTATTGGCTCTAATACCAATGATTGGCTTTAATAGCCTATAATAAACATATGCAAAAAGAGGTGAAAATCTAAGAAGCTTTAAGGTGTGAGACCAAATCAAAATCAAAGTTGTACATATTCCTCATATCCATTAGGGGAATTTCGAGATCTAAAATGGGTTTACTAAGGAAAATAATAAAATAATAGTTATGATTTTTTAAAGAAAAAAAAAACTTTTTTTATTGTATTTTGGGTTATGTCCTTATATGTTTTACTCAATTGTCAAATGTAGACAACCTCTTGGATCAATGGATTATATATTCCACATTCAACAGGTAACCCGGCTATTGGCATACTGCGAGTAGATCCACATCATATATATATATATATATATAATATATATATATATATATATAATATATATATTATATATATGAAAATGTGTTGTTGAACATACTTTGTTTTATGTATTTCAATTTTTTCAATATGGGTCTACTCAAAAGTATGTAGAGTGAGTACTCATTGGATGTGGAATTTAATTTTGTATCCAACATGTGTTTACATTTGAAATTTGAGTAAACTTATAAGAAGATGAACCGAAGATACAATTAAAAAAAGTAGTTTTCTTCTTTTTCATCCGGAATATTTTCCCCTAGGGATGACATCATTATCTTGAATTTTATTGGTTCTTTTAAACTTAATTTTGTTAGTACATTTTTTGTTTTGAGACATATTTTTTATTTCAAAATTTCCATGATGTGTAATCAATGGTATTGTCCCATGGTATTATAATGAAGTCTATTTTTATAGTGGTGCTAGTAAAAAGGAAGTGGCATGAAAAAGAAGCAGGTGAAATATACTATTTATTCTTATTGTAAAAAAAAAAAAAACTACTAATCATTTTCCTTGTGATTTTCCCTCGAATGCGGTTTTCCACATAAATCTTGTGTCTAGTGTATGAATTAAAATTTAGTTTTCAATTTGTCCACAAGATCTTGGATAGACGGTGATCAAGTGTTCTATTAAGGCATGCCATGATGTAAATTCACTAGTTCAATTCCCCTCCTCGATCAAGGTGATATATTGGACATGATGAAGATGTAGTCCCACCAAGGTTACAAAAATAAATAAATTAGTTTTCAGTTCATTTTTTTGTTATCTTTTACTAATAGCTGGTATCAGAGTAGAGAAAAGGAATGATATTGAGGTTTACGCCATATATGCATGAAGAGCATTTAAGGCATTCGTCAAAATCTTGTTTTGGTAAGGAAACCTGAGAAGAGGAAATCTATTAAATTATACCATCACTGATGTTATATTTAATGTACAATCAATTGTAGAAGACCTTAATGAGTTATTTAATTATAGAGTTCCAATCAAATTTATAACTATTCATCCATAACTTCATTCCACATTTGACATGTAAATATTAATTATGATTCACAAGTAAAAATTACTTCCCTTAAATATATATATATAGTTTTAATCGCAACAACACTAATAGTAGAAGTTACTTCCCTTAATAAATAACAAAGGAAAAAAAAAATTAAAAATTAATCACTGCACCAATAATTCCAAATGTTAAATGTTAAATATCAATGATAGACAACTGTTCTCAAACTAGGAATTGCAAGAGATTGATAAGTTCAAAAGAGGGCAATTAAATCATTGGTGCCAATACCAATGTTGATAAACTCATCCTTAGATATGTGAGCTCATGATCATTGTAGATTTTGGATATCAAATGAGTAGGAGCAAAATCACATCTCCTTATATATCCGGAATAGTTGAAAATCTGCAATGTACATGAGGATGGACATGTAACCCCACCATAAACATAAAGAATAAAAAACAAAGCAAACTAGATAATTATAAAAGCTCTACCAATTTAACTAAAAAATAGAACGTTACATCCTTTCATAATGTCACTTCAGGTTTCAGAGCTACCAGCATAATGATTTGTTTCACTGAGTGAGTTTTTTTAACCTTAGGCTATAGTTAAATAAATATAGCTTCATGGGCTATAGTTACCCATAAAAAAACAATTTTATTTCACAAAACAATAAATTCCTTTAGTAACAAGGAAAGTCGAGAGAATTTTTTTCTTTCTTGGATGGTGGAAGGGCCCGTGATTCTTTACGGTTTCCAAAATAAAATACAATTTCCATTCTGTGATCGAGGAAAGGCTAATGATTTCTCGAAAGTTTCCAAATATTAAAACAAAGGGAATCACAACAGTGAAGATATGTGGTATTAAGACTAATACATAATGGATATAGATTATGACTATGAAAAAGTTAAGTATTTCTTTAGGTCTAATATTTCCAAATGTGTATGGCATGACAATAACAATTCAGGATGATATTATGATGTGATGTTATTATGATCTCATGCATTAGTTTTATGTATATTTTAATAATATATTTTTATATGTAGTGTTTTTATAATGGTATGCAATGGTTAATATGCAGATTTTTGTTAATGACAAAATATGTCAAAATGTGATGTTTTTTCAGGGCTTATAGTGGTTAGCATGTGGTTCTTGTTATTTAAATAATGAATGATATTTTGAATTTTATATTGTGAGTGGAGATAGATATGAAATTCATCCAAAGGATTGGTGGGTCAATTTATTTAATGATTTTGTGGGAGTCTATATTTGTGAAGAAATTTTTACCAGTCACATTATATGGGTTAAGGATAAACTAAACTTATAAATTTATGTTAGTGGTTCTTTTTCCTTTTAGGATGTAAAAAGTATATGAATATTGGAAAGATTATATTTGTCGGTAGAGCTGTGATGTTGGAATCTTAATGCTTATGGTTGATTTTCTAGTTGTAGTTGTGGAAGGAGTTTTGGGCTAATATTTCAAGATGTTTAGGGTACACAAGCTAGCACACTAGACTAGATGTATAGTGCCATGTAGATGAGCCCTAGGGCGCATAGAGGCTAGATAACGATGAAATAATCGCATAGAGGCTAGCTAACAATGAAATAGTGATTTTAGCATGGGGCTAGAGAGTTTGGTGTCAAAAGTCAAGTAGATAATGAGGGTTATACTTGCACTCTCTTGGAGTTGTGATGAGACTTTTGATGCCTAATGAATTACCTCATTAGATGGATCACTTTGTATAGATAGGATCTACTTTCTAGGAGGATACATATGTTATGTGTTAAAATTTCCCTTCACTTTTTGAGTAAAATTAAATTCAAGTTGAAATTGTCCATTCTTGTTTATTTGTATGTGTACATTGCATATTAGGTGTTTTGAAAGTTTAATTTAGAGTATGTAGTTATATTATGGCATATCTTTGTTATTAGCATAAGTGCAAGATTTAACCATAACGAGAAAAAAGTAGCAATCTCATTAGCAAATTTTAGTGCTAGTTATCTAAGTGATTATTCTCTAATGGTTGTGCATATCATATAGTTCATTGCATATGAACAAGTAAAGTATGATGCAACATTGGGATTAAGTTTCTTAAAGGGGGTTTATATGTAATCCCCATCCTTGGTATTATATTTTTAACTAATATATGGACACATGTATTATAAGGTGCACACAAAAATATATTATTTACGTTGATAGGCGTGTTTGCTTTGGAGTATAACTTCTAAAATTTTAATTTAATTATCAATAATTATTAGGTGGATGGTAGGGATTTAATCTCCTTGGAATATTTTAGAATCTTCATAGTAGTATACACAAACCAATGGTTGAGATTTATCTTGAAAGCAGTTATGCTCTTTTTACCTTTTTAATTAAATTAATTAATTAAAGAAATTATCATATTATCAAGTGTCATATGGAGTGACTTATGGTATTGATAAGCCATGTTATTGGCACATGGTATTATAACAAAGTTTATTTATAGATTCAGAATCCACATGGTAAAGTGGAGGTAAATCTCCATGATTAATAATCCTGATCCATGTTTTTAAAATGTAGATATGTTTATGTTATATATTAATTCTTCCCTGATGGAAGTGTAGCTTTGGAGTTAGGGGGGCCTCAAAGGCAGCACTTGCCACCCCATAGTTCACATCAAGCATTAATGAAGGGAGGAAGTTGTATTCCCTTGCATATATGTGCATGCAACCATACAATTGGCGGTGGATTCTATTAAATGGCTTCGATGAAGGGGTAACATCTTGTGGTGAATGGAGAGGAGCCAAGGGAAGGTCCTCAACCTCTTCATTTAACTTCTTGTCCAAGATTGGATGTGTTAATTTCATTGTGTTGTGGTTGGTGTTTGGATTCGTAACTCTGAGAGGTGGGCATGCAAGTCTGTGTAAACTAAGACTAAATGCGTTGAGATCCCTAGTTGTCTGGTCTTGTGCTTGGCTACTCGGAGATTGCTATCCAGAAGGGTCATGTGCACGGCTAATATTTTATGTGGTGCACATTCTCAGGTTCTTTATTTATTATTCTTGATCTATTTCTTTTGGTGGTCTATCGTGTCTAGGCTTAAAATTTTAGGGCATGAAACTCTATGTATTATTCAATTATGGTATGTAGTGGTAGTTTGAGGTTTGGTGTCAATACATTTTTGGACATTGGTATGAGGTTCTTGTTTAAGTAACAATTTAGGGAATGTGAGTCCAGTTGAAAGTGAATTTTGGGGGCTTTGCAACACTTGGTTTTTTCTTTGGCTAGACAAGCTCTAGTTAACAAAGCTTGGTGTGTGGTCATGCTCCTCTGGGTCTCGTAGTCCTCTAGTTTTTACATTCTTAAACTTGGGTTCAATGGTAATTGGTGAAAAGGTTGTGGGGAATATAGCCACACCTTTTGTCTCAATTATTGGGTCGTCTACAGAGTTCGGGGAAAGTTTATGAACCTTTTTTGATGATTTAGTTTGTTGGTTCCCTGGTGTTGTTGTTAGTGGGTCTCGTTTGTTCTCTTGTTTACTTGTAGGCATAGGTACTCATAATAGTTGTAAGAAGTGTGCCCATGTCTTAGCTATGCCACGAGACAAAGGATGAGGAGTAGGCGGGGGGAGTTGGCCAAGTCCAGCGAGGGAAACTTGGTGCTAAACATTTTTATCATGAATCCGATGCCACTTTTTTCAACGTTGTTTCACCAGAAACTCGAAGGGAAGTTTACAAACGTAAGACACAAGAGGGGATAAAATGTCAACCCCTCTATGATCCAGAGCTCATGGAGGATATGTCAACTTGGGTTCCTAACTATGGGCATACCAGGGGAAGGAAGAAACAATACTTAAACTTTATGGCTCTTCATTAGTAAATGAAGACCATATTGTGCCTAGTCATGGGAGATAAGAAAGTGGAGAAGTAAGATGTTTTTGCATCATTGGAGGACATCAAGAGAATGCAAAGGAATCATCAATTTTTTTTTGGGACAAAATCGACTCCCGCTTGGTGCATGTAGAAAGCCATATTGCATGTAATTGGATGGGGGACTTCATGGATCCTCTTGGTCCTAGTGCACAACCTCCAACAAATATTTCATCCTCTGATAATTGTTAGTGAGTTCAATGGTTGGAGGTACAGTTCAAAGGTTTTTGTGAAGGCTCCTATCTCATTAAGTAGGGCACTTGGCATTTCTTTTGGCCTCCTCATTGCATGCTAGTCCATGTGGTGGTTCCTAGCCCACTCTACTAGGCATTTGTCATTTCTTTTGTCCCTCTTGTTATCTGTTCAATGGCTAGTTGTGATGCTTCAGTCTTGGTCGGCTTTCTTGGTTTGGTTATCTTGTGAATGGGTTGTGAAAATTTTGTATGGCTATATGTATTTTGGGTTGATGACCCTCTTTGGTTTGGTTGACTGGTGTAGCTTGTTGAGGAGAGGATGCATCCTCCATGGTCACTTTGGAAATCTATGTAAATCCATGCAAATCTGGTTTTTGATTAATATAGAGCCTTAGTTTACAAATATATATATATATATATATAATATATATGTATTCTTTTTATAGTTATTATAAAAAATATTTAAATAAAGTTATAATTTCGTTGGCTTTAATGATTTGTTCTTCTTTTAGCACTGTAAGATGTATCACACAGTAAGTGTTTTGATGTTTATAATGGATTAAAGCCTATAGGTATTTTCCATCCATTTAATTTATATGGTTGCGCTAGTTATTAGTCCCTGCCAAAGAAAGGACTCTAGTAATCGATTTTCGTGTTGACCACTATTACTTTAGCATTGACTAATTTACTTTGTCATGTTTAACTTTGAAAAACAAATATTTATTTTTCAATATTATTAAAAAAATTATTTTTCAAACATTTGATTGGACCATAACTTGAAATTCTTATTGCAATTGTAAGAGCCCCATCATTGCTCTCTTGTGAATAATGTTGTAAACATTACCATGTAAATTTATGTGTATCAGTGTAAAAATAAAATATTATGATTGGGCTTACAGGGGCACTCATTTAGATATTATGGAGGTGGTGGAGGAGAGCGACTTCTGGAGCCAAGCCTACATTTAATTATTACATGTTCTTCTGATTGAAGGAACGACACTACGTGAAATATTTATTAAGACAAGATGGACAACGACAACCTTTTCGAACATCACCTTCACATACATCCCTGAATTAAACATAATAGAGTAGCACATTTAAGCTTCGTGTGGGCCATTGTTGGAAGGGAGAGAAACTATTGTACATGAAAATTAAAGGTTGTGTATGGTTGGGAGGAAAAAGAAAGGACCCAACCCATTTCCATGGCGTGGGGGGAGGCTTTAGTTCCCACCCAACCATACAAGGTGTTGGAAAAAAATAAAGGCAATAGGGGAAGGGGGAGATGGGGGAGGAACCTAGATAGGCGGAAAACATGTTGCGGAGGAAGATAACAGGTAGAGCAAGTGCTCTATATTCTTGTGGTTGCATATTAGGTTGAGTTTCACAAAGCTTTGGACTCTTCATTTTGGTTAATAGGTGGACACCAACTCTCTGGATTCCCATGGAGGTCATCACATGGAATGGATAGTACGCTCTAGAATCTTGTAGGAGATAGGTGGTGGCACTGGGTTCTAGATTTCGATGTAAACATTGGATGGAGAGTATTGGGTCTTTGGACTTATGTAGTGCTTTTAGGGTGGCGAACCAAAGCCCTGGATTCCTTCAACTAGTTGTGGGATGGAGCTTGAGTGATTCTAGATTTCTTGATCTAGTTGTGGGGTGGAGCCTAGATGCTTTGGATTCCCTATTTTGATTGGGTTTGGGTGGAGCTTTAGATGCATTGGATTCCCTATTTTGATTGTGTTGGGTGAAGACATTACATTCTGAATTCTTGGAAGTTAGGTTGATGCTCTAAGAACTTTGGATTCCATGTGAATGTGCATATGACTAGTGTGAATATCCCTTAAGCACTTCCCTTCATAGGTTTTGAATCAGGTTAAGGGATGGGTTATTACAAGAAAGAGAAGCAGTGCAATCAACCAAAGGTTGGGTGGAGAGCTGAAGTTATATTATCAGTTATTGGTCATCTATATCTTAAGATAAGTTTCTTATTCATGCTACTATATATGTGAATATAATGTGAATGCTTATTTCCATTATGAAAATATGTGTGTCAATCATGGGGAATGCCTATTTCTATGTATGAATGCAATTTAATTGCTTAGTGTTGTGGTTGGAATGTAGATGTTATCAATAAAGAATAAATGTGCCCTCTGTGTGGTTAAATAGATTTATGTCTACTTATGGTTTCTGATATATGGATGGTTTGTGAAAAACATGGCCCTATACCATTGGCATATGGGTATTTTTAGAAATCATGGACGTGGATGTAGTTCACACATTGTAGTTGTTATGCCTGTGCAAGGATACCTTGTATTAGGAGGCCACAAAGTCATAAAACCTCAATATTGAGATATGGGCCAAGTACTCTATGAATAGTATTAACGTTCAAGAGGGATAGCTTGGATTTGACTAAGTGTCGAGGGTTTCCTTGTAATGCATACACACAACTTAGGAGAGATATGCCAATGTGACTAAGCATTAAGAGCTTCCTATAATGTATCATATATATATTACTAAGCTCTGAGGGCATTCACATACACTTAATATATGCATTTGTTTGCCAAGAGTTCGAGAGTCAGTTGTAATTGTTTGAAGTGCTGAGAGGAATCAACCAAGGGGCATAATCCCCTTTGTGTTGATAGGACTATTTTCGAAGCTCAAACACATGATAGAGGAATTTTTCATCAATGAATAAAGGAATTTTTTTCTAGCCTCGGTGGCCTGAAGCGTTTCCCAATGATGTTGTCTGAGAGACGGAGAATGTTCTCATGAAGTGGAAGACACTTTTATGTCTCTTTGTATCCCTTTGTAGGGTTGAACCCAAGGTGGCATGCACAATAAGTAGAAGGTCTGGGAGAGAGACATCATCATGATGTCATCTTGGTCCTTAGGACCTCGAGACCTCAATGAAATCATGCCACAATGTGAATAGAGTAGAGAGGGATCAAGTTTGGTTGAGAGACATTAGCATGATGTCATCTTGCCCCTCAAGACCTCACGAGAACTTTTGTTTGTACAATAGAGCATAGGGCGAGATAATGTGGCAATGTTCTCTTGACATGGTGAGGGTTAAAAAGGGCCAAGTTTCAATGGTGATAACTTATAAATCGGGCATCTATTTATGATAAAATTTATGTCACTGGAAGAATTTTAATGAGTAAAAATGTGATGGTGGTGTCTAATCTAAGTTTTAAGGAAGTTGAAAAAAGAGGAATTTTGTGACCCCATTTCCATGATGAGACCTTGGAAGTTGGGTCATGACTTAAGTTACACCTTCCATCTGACTTGGTTTCCCTAAGGGGGGTGGTAGGGAGCATTACAAAAACCTTGGCACAATATAATGCCATGTGGATAACTACCTCACATATTTTATACTATACTAATTTATGGATATGGTTGCAATATTCATGCATGATTTTTAAATATTTGTGTAGTGTTTTATTTTTATTTTTAAGCTTCATAGGAATCATCAGAACATAATGTCCTTGAAAATATCTCGTAATCCGGTAAATAGCATATTTAACATCATTTACTTTCCTTTATAATTTAAGCATATCTTTGCTAAAAAAATACATGGGAATAAGATGTAAATAAATATACTTACTAGGAGTTACTTCCCACAATTATTTATGTTTTCCTTAGCATTATGTAAGAGTAACATTGTAAATGTGTAGACTTACTAGTTGTTACTAACCACCAGAATTTATGCAAGTCCTTTACCTTAAAAAGAAATTAATTTATCCACTTTACATCTTAATTCATTAGTTTTGGCAAAAACAAGACTAAAAGATTCACTTTGCCTATTGACCACTATTAATTTAGCATTGACTAATGTAACTTATCATTTTTTGTGCAATTTTTCCTATAGCATAATTTCTAACTTGAGTGGGGTTGCGAACACTTGTTCTATAATAGAGAAAACAGTTATAGGTGCACTAATTAAAATAAGGATTAACTAATTAAAATTTAATTATGTCAAAAGGTAGGGATTTAAATGACATAGAATATATTTAGTAATATACCCAAATTAGGTTGAGATTTATCTTCAAGGTAGTTATGCCTTTTTTCTCTTTTACTTAAATTCATTAATTGAAAAAATGTTATATGAGCAAGTGTCATATAATGGCTTATCAATACCACATGTCCCAACAACCATAACTCATTTCATATGATGACACTTGCTCATATGACACTTTTTTAAATTAATGAATTTAATTGAAAGGATAAAAAGAGCATAACTAACTTGGAGATAAATCTCAGCCTTTCATTTGTGTATATAATTATGAATAGTCTATGGAGGTTAAATCCCTACCATCCACATAATAGTTAGGGATATGGATAGGTGGATGGTAGGGATTTAACCTCCATATAATATTCTTAGTTGTAAACACAAATCAAAGGTTGAGATTTATATCCAAAATAGTTATGCCATTTTTTCTGTTTTAATTAAATTCATTAATGTAAAAAAATTCCATATGGGCAAGTGTCATATGAAATGAGTTATAATTTTTTGGACATGTTGTATTGATAAGCCATGATATTGGCCCATGCTATTGTAACAAAGCCTATTTGCATATTGAGAATATCACGATAAAGTGGAGATGAATCTTTATCATCAATAATCTTGTTATATGTTGATTCTTTTTAATAATAATTATAACAATAATAGTGATAATTTATTTTATTTTTTATTTATTTTATCAATGTGAGATGTATGATGAAACAAGTGTTTTGATGTTTATTATGGATTGATGCCTATCTGTATTTAGCAGCCATTTAATTTATATCACTGCATTAATTAATTAATCTAAGATTAATTATTTCATAGATGGATTCATGAATGACAAATAGAATTATCCATATAAATGGGAGGAAAAAAGTTTTAAGAGGAAAAAGAAAACTATGTAGAAATCTTTTGACTATTTGCTAGTGTTGAGAATAAATTATAAATGAGAAAAGGAAAATTTTATAGTTGATAATTGAGTAATTTGGAAGGGTAAAAGGAAATCCTAGCATAATTTTATGAGATGAGGGCTAAGGGTAAGTTTGGATGAGAGATATTCCCAATTCTTAATTGTTCCATTGGAAGTATTATATTTTGTCATCTAAATTTATTGAATATTTTTTTACATTCATTATTAACCCTAATAACATCACTCTACTATTTCTAAAAATTCCTTAAAACATAAGACAACCATTCAAATTTCAGTACCAGTTTTTGTTTTAACCATTCAGTCATCTTAGCAGTTTGTTACTGGTTTATTTTTAATCATTCATCTAGTGAGCAGGTGTTGAGAATATATTAATACGTTACATGATCATGATCATGTGATAGGTTATTTTTTTCCCTAATTATTATATGGCATGGTATATGTCTTAAGAGACACAACTAATATGCAGCTGTACTTAAACTTTTATGAGTGATGGATGATTAACTATATATGTAATAAGTACAACGCAACATGAACACAGTAACCCCATATATATATATATATTAAAAAGTAATAACTATGTAGAGTCTTGGTCATATTAATAACAATTTTTAATTAAAAATTTGAGTTTTCTAATAAGATATTAAGCTAAAATTTTCATAATACTTTTCTAATATGGAATCTATGTTTTTAAATAAGATATAAAATGCATGTGATAAATATGGTAACATGTAGGTTGAATGAGTAGATGGGTTACTCGGAAACAAAAAAAATGGATACACTTAGTAAGACAACAAAAAGAGACTGAATGGAGGCAAACTACGGACAACTAGGGTTTTAGGTTACAACAAAGGTTTTTCCATGGAAAATTGCGGAGGAGGGAGCTCCACTCCCTCCTACAAGGAAGCTGTGGCCAATAAGGGTAGGAAAATTCTAGATAAAGGCACAGATACTGTTGAAGAAGGAAGAAGAAACATGACAGAAGAGATAGAAGGTACCAAACTGAAGGAGAATAACAACATTAAAGACAAGGAGGAAGCTGACAAAAAACAGGGAACACAAGACAAAATACAAAAGGGTTCTTGTAAACCCAAAGCTGAAATCACTCCGAGAGTGGTACTAAATGATCCAGTGCTGCAGGCGCATAGGGATCACATGGGAACCTATGTAATCATCTGTAAATTTATGGGATTATGGCCCACTGAAAAAGCTTTGCAAACGTGGATCAAATACCACTAGAAACCCATAGGGAGCATTGTTCTACATCTTGGGTAAAATGGTTTCTTTACGGTGGTGTTTACAAACATTGAAGATAAAGACACAGTGTTTGAAGGAGGGCCCTACTTCTACGCAACAGCAGGGCTTTATATGAGGCCATGGAAGATGAACTCAGTACTGGAGTAGGAAACTTTTACTTTGATCCTGGTCTGGGTGAGACTTTATGCTCTACCTCTTGATTACTGGCAAACTAAATCATTAGCTACAATAGGCAACAAATTAGGTAAATTTGTTAAAGCTTCTGAAGCCACAAGAAGGGGAAAATACACCTCCTTTCCAAGGATTTGTGTGGAGATGGATTTATCAAGAGCTCTTCCGGATGAGGTAATCCTAGAGGTTTATGATGAGGAATGGGTACAAGCAGTAGACTATGAGCATATTTTGTTCAGGTGTCATAGATGCCATGAACATGGGCACCTTCTCAGAGATTTCCCTTTTAGTAAAGCAGACAACAAGAGCAAAACTAATACAATGAAAGATGCTGATAGTTTTCACAAAGTGGTACACAAAGGAAAAGGCGGGAAAAAAGGGCCGAAACAACAACAGGAGGAAGGACAAAAACTTAGCAAAAACTAGTTCCAAGTTCTTGAAGTGGATGAATAATTAATAGCAGAAGAGTAAGCAAGGGAAAGAAGTCCTAAGGAAAAGGAGGAAGAAGAAAATAGGGAACAAACAAAGGAAAATGATAAACAAAAAGAGATCATGATGAGTGATATAGAGACATAGATGGATCAGGAAATGACCCAAAGTGAGATGGATCTAGAGGACCATGAGCTTCAGGAGATTCTTGACAGAGAACACCTAGATCTGGAGGGGTTCTTAAATCAGGGAACAACCGAAGGAGTACAATCGTTACCCCAAGAATATTTAAATAGAATATAGTCATTGTATTTATGGAGAACTCAAGCTAAAGGTTTGGAGGGGGCAAAAAACATTGGTAGGCAGGGCAATAAAGGAGTGAAAGTGATAAAAACGACTTCGAGATTAGCACATAGAAATCTAGGAAAGAAAAGAGGTAGGAAAAAACAGAACGAGCTACTGATGGAATGTGGTAAACTCATGATAGACTCAGGTAAGATGAAAGATATAGCTAGCTATTCCTTTACTAATCTTTAAATATGAAGTTCACATCTTGGAATATTAGAGGTCTAGGTAGTAAAAGGAAACAAAGAATGCTTAGTAATAGAATGAAACATGAGGCTCCAGATATAATTTTTATCCAAGAAATGAAATGTTCCATCCAAAAGTTAAGACAAATACACAGCAAATGGCTCAGTAGATTTGAGTTTCTAGAAGTTAAGGCAAAGAATTCAGCAGGAGCTATTCTCTCTCCCTAGAATCCTCAAAGAATATGCATAATAGATGCTGAGGCATCCAGGAATTATTTATCACTAGTCATTTAGCCTGTTGGAGATAAGTAAACCTATCTTGTCACGAATGTTTATGGTCCTCAAAGAATAGATGAAAAACTCTAGTTCATAGAATCCCCGGTGGATCTCAGGGATAGACATGCATGAATACTTTGGATTATAGTGGGGGACTTCAATATGATTAAATCTCTTTCAGAGAAAAAAGGGGGAACAAGAGCTCTAAATACAGACTCTTTGGCCTTTCAAACTTTTATAGAAAATATGAAGCTAGTGGATATGGAGACAAACAGTGGCTGCTTTACATGGAATAATAAAAGAGGAGGAGAGTCTCATGTAGCCTCCAAGTTAGATAGATTCATAATTTCAGAGGATCTTATGCTAATAGATAAGGAAATAATAACGAGTGTTCTTCCCTTTGGAGGATCAGATCACTGGCCAGTTCAAATGGAGATTCGGGGCATAGGGACCCCTTGGAATAGACCTTTCATATTCGAGAATATATGGCTCTCACAGCTATAATTTATGAGCAATATTGAAAAATGGTGGATGGAAGATTTGCAGATTCAAGGAACAAGAATGCTCCAGCTGCACAAAAGATTAAAACACATCAAGATGAGACTAAAAGACTGGAACAAGAATGACTTTGGCAACATTTTTGTTGAAAAGAAATCTGTTGAAAACAAAGTGCAGGAACTCAACCATGTCATGATCAATGAGGGCTTTAACAAAGAAAAAAATGATCAAGTCGAGAAACATCATAAAAAATGGGATAACTTGTGTAAGCAAGAGGAAATATTTTGGAGACAAAAATCCAGAGTTCAGTGGCTAAAAGAGGGAGATCGCAATACAAATTTTTTCCATAAATCCACTATGGCCAATAGAGCTCACAACAGAATCTCGTCGATCAAGAATGAGAATGGGCAGATTCAACAATCACACGAGGACATAGAAGCTGTGTTGGTCCAGAACTTCCAAGGCATAGCTCAGGAAAACAACCTAGAAAGAGAACATTACATTAGGGACTTGACCAGTCATATTCCTAAGTTGGTGTTTAAAGAGGACAATTTCGACCTTAACAGATTAGTGACTGAAAAGGAGGTTAGTGAAGTCCTCAAAGAAATGTAGAATGGTAAAGCATCGGGCCCATATGGCTTCAATGTGGATTTCTTTAAAGCATGATGGAATATTGTTAAACATGATGTTTTGAGGGTTGTGGAGGATTCCAGGTTGAACAAAACTACCTTGAAGGTGCTCAATACCTCCTTCCTCTCCTTGATACCCAAACAGGACAATGCTCAAACTCCAAAAAGGTATAGACCCATTGCTTTTTGTAATGTGGTATACAAGATAATATCCAAGGTAGTGACTAACAGACTCAAACCTTTGCTTCCTTCTTTGGTATCTAGGGAACAAACCAGATATGTATAAGGCAGACAGATTCTAGACAACATCATTCAAGCTCATGAGGCGGTTCACTCTTTAACTAGCAAGAAGAACGCTGGAATGATCATGCAACTAGACATAGCCAAAGCATATGACAAAGTGAACTGGGCTTACATCAGGAAAGTACTAATTGCATTTGGTTTTGATCATAACTGGGTTAGATGGATCATGGCCCTTGTAACGTCTTCTAGCTTTTCAATTCTGGTTAATGGCTCTCCCTCTGAGATTTTTCTTCCCTCAAGAGGCCTCAGACAAGGAGATCCACTCTCACCCTTTCTCTTTAAACTCATGATAGAAGGACTAGGTTGATCTATCAAGCATGCTAGAGTTACGCGAAAAATACAAGGACTTCAACTAACGGAGAATGGACAGGTTTTAACTCATCAACAATTTGTAGATGACACCTTGTTACAAGGTATCCCCACAGTCAAGGAGTCTTTAACATATAAACAAATTCTAAATGACTTTGCCATGGCTACAGGTATGGAAGTTAACCTTTCCAAATCAAAAATATTTTTCTTTAATGCCAATATTGCTATTCAGAGAAACATCTCAAGAATTCTAGGCTTTCAAAGGGATTCCCTCCCTTCCAAGTATCTAGGAGTGCCTCTAACTGCAAAACCTTAACATAAGAGCATTTGGGAACCATTGATCAATAAGATATAGGACAAAGTCAGGAAATGGACCATAAGATCTTTAAATCTGATGGGGAGAATGGTGCTAACAAAATCGGTGCTCCAATATTTCCCAGTTTTTATGCTATCAGCTCTCCCAGCTCCCAAAGGAGTACTGCAACAATTCATAAACATCTAAAGGGATTTTCTCTGGGGCAAGGAGGAGAATAGAAAGAAATGGGCATTAGTCTCTTGGGAAAAGATTTGTAAACCCAAGAATCGAGGAGGCCTAGGCTTGGATGATCAGGAGATACTCAGCAACGTTCTAGCAGCCAAACTTTGGTGGCGTTGGGGTAAAGATCCAAAGGCTCAATGGGTAAGTATTTGGAAAGAAAAATATGCCAGTTCCTGGAATCATACTGATCTCATAAGGATGTTTGGAAATATCAGGGGCTCATCCATCTGGAACAAGGCCTAGGAGAATAGAGGCTTAGTATAAAGAAACAATTTTTGGGAAATTAGAGAGGGGGGTCTAGCACTATTATGGGAGGATAAATGGCAACAAGAACCAACATTGTTAAAAGAAGAATTTTTGGGCCTTAAGCATGAGATAGATAACCAAGGATTAAGAAAAGTAAAAGATTTTTGGGATCACACTACCAATTCAGGAAAATTAAGAACTTGGAGAAGCATAGATTACAGGGATGATAGACCCATGAAAACAAAAGCAGAGGCACTTATGAGAATATTGGAACAAAGGATAATTTTGGTTACTGAGGGGCAGGACCAAATAAGATGGGGCAACAACAAAAAAGGCACCTTTAATATCAAAGGGGCTAAAGGTTTTCTCCTGGAGCTGGAGTCCCATGCTCAGGACAAAATTTGACTGAACCTATGGAGACATCAAGGGTGGATGAAGATCAAACAATTCATGTTGCTGGTGGATCACAAGAAGATCTTGACTTGGGACAAAATCAGAAAAATGGGTTTTCAGGGGCCTTCCAGATGCCAGCTCTGTGAAGCCCAAGAGGAGACTATGGAACATCTTCTCAACAGCTGCACTTTCACTTCTAGGTTGTGGGACACATTTGCCACCATTTTCCAAAAAATTGATAGGGACAAAGAGAGTATTATCAATACCCTAAGTAATTGGAGAAGAAATTTTTCAGACAGTGAATTTCTTAGCTATGCTTGGGCTCTCATGCCAAGCTTCATTATATGGAACGTCCGGAAGGAAAGAAACAAGACAATTTTCAAAAATGAAAAGAATCCTTCTCTTTGCCTGTGTGAGCAGATCTTAAAACAGCTTAAGGAAATGGTTGGCACCACAGTGAGAAATCTCCCCAATAATCCTCCCTCAGAGGCTGATAAGAAAATTCTCAGGCATTTGGGTATGGAGAGGATCATTCCATCAGGCCTGAAAAGGAAAGTTTACCTAAAGGAAACTAAAAAGGAGTACTGGCATCCTCCCCCGAAAGGTTTTTTGAAATGTAATATAGATGGAACTTCAAAAGGTAATCCGGGATCTGTGGGTTTTGGAGGGGTTCTGCAAGATGAAGATGGGAGTATTATATTCCTCTTCCATGGTCATTTAGGAAAAGATACCAATAATATGGCAAAACTAATGGCTCTAGAGCAATGTTTAGATTATCTAAAGCAAGACAACTGCTTAAATGTGGTGATAGAAGCTGACTCTGAGTTAGTCATTGACTCGGTCAAAAGAATCAGTTGTTGAACAGAGTCGGAGAAATTCTCTAATCACTGGAGACTAATCCAAGCCTTCCAAAGAATTCAGGGTCACCTTCAGGGACTACGTATGGTAAGATTCAACCATGTATGCAGAAAGGCCAACAAGCTGGCGGACATATTGGCAAACCAAGGGGTGAACTATAAGGAACGCACAATTTCAATGGGGTGGCAAGTAGTGCCTCAGGGCAGTCTGAAAATTCTCTGTCACACTCAAGCGGAAGAAGATAGAGAAGTGTATAAAAACAAAACTATAGAAGTAAGATCGCTATGATCCGACCTCTATATGTTTCCCTAATTTTGGTCAGGCAGGTCTTTGGTGAGAGGTAGGCATCAATCGATCTAAACAGCACAAGTAATTCCATCTTCAAAAATCCCTGGAGTATGGTGGATGTATTTCTCAGGGTATTGGGTTTTATGTTCAGGTTTGGTTTCAGGTTTAGGAACCTGGGCTTGTTGACGAAGGAAGGGTATCCGAGCTTCTCTGGCAGAAGTAGTATTCCTTTTTCCCCTCTTCGGAAGAAAAAACCATTCATTGAGTGGTATTTGATTGATCGCTCCCTTCTCAAGCAAGAAGCGGTTTTCGCGATGTAGGAACAATCCCATACAACGAATGACACATGGTGGGGGGTCAAGATGGTAAACCGCCCTCATCACACACTAAAGATCGACACCATGAAGCAGTGCGACATCGATATCATCCGTCGGATCTTGGGGTTTGGATCAACGATCAAGAATGATCGTGCTATTTTGTGGGACCCAAACTTAAGTTATATGATGGCTTTATTTCATTTCAAGTACGGTTGTAGTGTTATCTTCCGGGATGATCTCGCTTCAATATTGGATTTGGCTAATTTCGGGCAAATTTCCTACTCGAGGGTTATCCCCTTGGCAGACCCAAAATCCTTTTATGGTGGTCTATATTTTCTCATCGGGTCCGATTCATGGATTATAGAGGTTGCTTGTTTTCGTTCAGAGATGAAGCCACGTTCGTCAAATTGCGGAGGGAGGATCAGGCAGTCTTAACAATTGTTAGTATTCTGAAGGACTAGTTGTTTTGTTTGTGGGCCCTTGGCCTGGTTTGGAGCCTTTGGATCAGAGCCCAAAACATTGTGCGGCTAGTTAACTCTAGGGCCCACATCTCTTTTGGGTTTAATGTAATTTATGTAATTTTTTTTACCGATTCAATTGAATAGAAGGACCATCTCTTGCTTCGGCAAAAAAAAGAGTATATGGGTTTACTCATTAACTAATGTTTAATTAATTAAAGGTTTTAAAATTGTTAAAAATAGTTTTAGGGGAAAATTTAACTGGTGATTAAAGTATTTTAAATAAGATATAAAATGTATGTTATAAATATGGTAATATGTGTGTTGAATGAGTAAATGGGGTTTATTTGTTAAATAATATTTAATTAATTAAAGGTTTTAAAATTGTTAAAAATTGTTTTAGGGGATAATTTAATTGGTGATTAAAGTAATATGAGTTTCAAATTTCTCTAAATGTGATCGAGTTTACAGGAGAAAGACAAATCATAGATCCCATAAATCTATTGTTTGATATCATAAACCTTATTTATCAAAATAAGCTACTCAGTGTCTTTGAGATAAAATAAATAAATAAATGAAATTGTTAAAAATAAATAA